>CAMOHE010050915.1:22359-43451 GCA_946598075.1 Artocarpus hirsutus
TGGACGCCATGAATAGAAACATTGGCACATTATCATAGGTGACAATGTATTGGATTGGGACATAAAGTGAATTGATTTGGATTAATAATTTTGTCTCAGCAAATCGATTCACTTTAGACAATCATATGTGTTGTATCTTAATCTTGAGATGAACAATGGGCCCATTGTTTTGACTTGTGTCTTTTGACGTACCAAAGGGTGACATCCACATTTTAATAGTCATACATATGCTGGTACGTTGGAGGCATGACTCTTTATGGCATAGAACTATTATTCATAGATATAGAATCTATAGCTCCTCTTTAGGAGTAGTTGATATCCTCTTATATATGTTATCTTGTAATTGAAAAACTAGAGCGCTCAACCATTTGAATACATGAGTGTAACCAAAGTGTATACCATCTTTAGATGGCAAGTTTTTCGATGGTGAGATCATAGAATGTAAGAAAAAAATAATCAAGAAGTTAAGACAGAATTTATCCTTTGGCCGATTATAGATAATCCTATAGGATATGACACGTTATGATATGTCATGGAGACTTAGCTATACGGGCTTCGTAATTCTATATAGTTTGAGAGTGTAGCTTTAAGCTCTTAGTGGAGTATTGTTGGAGTTGATAATTATGAAATATATATCAAGTATATTGGGTTTCATAATGATCGGGATCTTGAACCATATAGGTCCATCAGGTCCCCTTTGCTAGCTCATAAAAATCTTGTAACGATACGACGTGCTTTTCCAATAAATAGAACCTAAACATCGTCCTTTCCTTTGAGAAACTCAAATTTGTGTAGACAGCTCCATGTCCTCCTGAGCCTAGAGGAGATTCTACTAATGAGCAAATCCAAGCGCATGATTGCTGGAAAGATACCAATGATCAGGCCCTCTGCTATATTATGGCCAACATGAATAATATGCTGTAGGCTCAACACAAGGATTATGAGACTGCTAGGCAGATCTTGGATAAGCTGGAAGATATATTTAGAGGCCAGGCCTTAATAAAGCAGCAAGGGGCACTTCAAAAACTCTTAAACTATAAGCAGAGACCAGGGACATCTGTAAAGGAGCATATGATGTTAGTCATGGGTTACCTTGCTGAGGTTCAAACCAATGGAGCTGACATCGATGTTGAAACTTAGAAGACTATGGTCTTAGAGACTCTGTCTAAGGAATTTATCCCTTTTAGAGCTACTTTTAATTTAAGCAATAGACGGAATATGACCTTAATAGAGTTGATGAAACAATTACAGGAGTTCAAACTTCAAATCAGGGAGTCTCTTGTTGGTGGTGAGGCCAACTTGGTAGCTGCCTCTGGTTTCAATCCTAACCCATGAAATGGAAAGAAGCAACAGGCCAACAATGGAAAGTTTTCTATTCCTACAACCGAGAAGAACAAGAAGAAGAAGAACAAGAACCCAAAGAAGCTAAAGTGCTTCTATTGTGGGAAAGTCAAGCACATAAAGAAGAATTGCAAGAACTTTCTTTCTGGAAGAGGTAGGTGTGATCCTTTGTATTTAGAAACTTGTTTGGTTGAGAAATCTAGTGGCTCCTAGGTCATAGATTCTAGAGCAACTAATTATGTTTGTGTTTCTCTGTAAGGGTTTAAAGAAACAAGAAGTCTGCTACATGAAGACTTCACACTCTAAATGGGCAAGGATTCTCGGTCTTAGCTAAAGCAGTGGTAGATGTCCATCTTCATTTTGATAATTATAGAATTTTAATTTTGCGAGATTGTTTTTATGTTACTAAATTTAAAAAGAATTTAATTTCTATTGCTTGTTTATTTAAAGAATCCTATTTGGGTTCTTTTAATAATAAAGTGGTGATTTATAAAACAAATCTTTTATCTGTTTTGGATGAATGCAAAATAATCTATATTTTATCAAACCTAAGATGGACTTACTGCTTAATACTGAGCTAAATGATAATAACTCTAAAAGACTTAAAACTTCTCACTCTAATAAGACTTATCTTTGGCATTTGTGACTTGGTCAATTAACCTGAATAGGATTCAAAGGTTGGTAAGGGATGGACCTTTAAGTCATTTAAGAATGGAATCTATACCACAATGTGAATCTTGTTTATAGGGTAAAATGACCAAAAGACCATTTGGGTCTAAGAGCAATAGGGTTGAAGGGGTTCTAGAACTTATGCATAGTGATGTTTGTGGATCATGAACATCAGAGCACTAGGAGGGTATGAGTACTTCGTCACTTTTATTGATGATTACTCAAAGTATGGGTATGTGTACCTAAAGCACCACAAAAGTAAAACTTATGACAAGTTCAGGGAGTTTTGGGCTGAAGTAGAAAAGCAATTTGATGACCTATAAAGGCACTTCGATCCGATCGAGGTTGAGAATACCTTTTTGATGAGTTCTTGTGACACTTATTTAAGAATGGGATTTTATCCCATTTGACTGCGCTAAGCACTCCGTAATAGAATCGCATAGCTAAGAGAAGAAATAGGACTTTGTTAGACATAGTCAGGTCCATGATGAATTATTCATCATTGCCTTTGTCCTTTTAGGGTTATGCACTACAAATTGCTTGTTATCTTTAGAATAATGTGCCTTCAAAATCGGTTCCTAAAACTCCTCACGAGTTGTGGATGGGGAAGAGGACTTCCTTAAACCATATTTGCATATGAGGATGTCTGGCTCATGCCTTGTTTAGGGATGCAAATAAGTTGGAAGCACATTCGGAGCGTGTTTGTAGGATATCCAAATGGAACTAAAGGGGGTTATTTCTATAACCCAACGGAAAATAAAGTCATGGTTTTAACTAATGCAACTTTCTTTGAGGAAAGTTACATGGACAACTTTAAGCCTCGAAGCAAAGTGGTGCTTGAGGAGTTGAGGAGTGATTCGATCACTCTAGGGGTTCCGAATAAAACCGTTCTGATTAGTGAAGAAAATCCTACCAAACCCAAACAACAACCTAAGGGGCTTTGACGTAGTAGGAGGATTAGGCATCAAACTGAGCGGTATATGTTCAATGGTAAGGCCTTCTTGGCTAAACCGAATGAACATGACAGGGATCCTTACACTTAAGAAGAGGCTATGAAGGATGTTGATTTGAAACTCTGGATAGAGGCCATGAACACAGAGATGAAATCTATGGAGACCAATTAGGTCTGGGAGCTTGTGGATCTTCCTAAAAGGGTAAAACACATAGGGTGTAAGTGGATCTATAAGATGAAAAGTGGAGTGGATGGAAAGGTCGAAACTGTTAAGGCTAGACTAGTAGCTAAGGGATACACACAAAAAGAAGGAATCGATTATGAGGAAACCTTTTCACCTGTAGTCATGCTTAAGTCCATCTACATTCTATTGTCTATAGCTGCCGCTCTCAACTACGAGATTTGGTAGATGGATGTTAAGACGGCTTTTATAAATGGTATCTTGATGAGTCCATTTATATGGAACAACCAGATGGGTTCAAGGTCAAGGGTTAGGAGGGTAAGGTTTGTAAGTTGTTAAAGTTAATTTATGGACTTAAGTATGCTTCCTATTCTTGGAACATAAGATTTAATCAAGTGAACAAGACTTATGAGTTAGCACAAAATGTGGACGAACCATGTGTATGCAAACACATTAAGGATGGGAAGGTGGTTTTCTACTACTCTATGCAGATGAGATTCTGCTAATTGGCAATGATGTTAGGGCATTGTCATTGGTCAAATTATGGTTGACCAAGTAGTTTGACATGAAGGACATGGGTGAGGCTATTTTGTTCTAGGTATCTAGATTTTTCAAGATAAGAAGAACAAAATGATAGCTTTGTCACAGGTCGACTACATAGATAAGATTCTCAAGAGCTTTGCAATGCAAGATTTCAAGAAAGATGGGCAACCATCTAGGTCTGGAATTACTCTTTCTAAGAAAGACCTTCTCGAGTACCAATTAAGCTCTTAATTGGTACTCGAGAAGGAAATAAGAACCTCTTAAGGGAGGTTTGAGGTTCGAACCCGAGGGACACGAAAGAAATCCCTGAGGGGCCAGAGGGCCCCAGAGGGGACAGTACGGATGAGTGGGAGGCACGGGGATGGTCTATCAATAAGAGCCACAAGTTCGAGGTCCCCGTAAGGTGGGTCCTATGGAGGCTTGAGGGAGTACGCCCGGGCCGGACGCCACATTTAAGAATAGAATCTATACCATAATGTGAATCTTGTTTATAGGGTAAAATGACCAAAAGACCATTTGGGTCTAAGGGCAATAGGGTTGAAGGGGTTCTAGAACTTGTGCATACTGATATTTGTGGACCATGAACATCAGAGCACTAGGAAGGTATGAGTACTTCATCACTTTTGTTGATGATTACTCAAGGTATGGGTATGTGTACCTAAAGCACCACAAAGTAAAACTTATGACAAGTTCAGGGAGTTCTAGGCTGAAGTAGAAAAGCAATTTGATGACCTATAAAGGCACTTCGATCCGATCGAGGTTGAGAATACCTTTCTGATGAGTTCTTGTGACACTTATTTAAGAATGGGATTTTATCCCATTTGACTGCGCTAAGCACTCCATAGTAGAATCGCATAGCTAAGAGAAGAAATAAGACTTTGTTAGACATGGTCAGGTCCATGATGAGTTATTCATCATTGCCTTTGTCCTTTTAGGGTTATGCACTACAAATTGCTTGTTATCTTTAGAATAATGTGCCTTCAAAATCAATTCCTAAAACTCCTCACGAGTTGTGGATGGGAAAGAGGACTTCCTTAAACCATATTCGCATATGAGGATGTCCGGCTCATGCCTTGTTTAGGGATACGAATAAGTTGGAAGCACATTCGGAGCGTGTTTGTAGGATATCCAAATGGAACTAAAGGGGGTTATTTCTATAACCCAATGGAAAATAAAGTCATGGTTTTAACTAATACAACTTTATTTGAGGAAAGTTACATGGACGACTTTAAGCCTCGAAGCAAAGTGGTGCTTGAGGAGTTGAGGAGTGATTCGATCACTCTGGGGGTTCCGAATAAAACCATTCTGATCAGTGAAGAAAATCCTACCAAACCCAAAAAACAACCTAAGGGGCTTCGACGTAGTAGGAGGATTAGGCGTCAAACTAAGCAGTATATGTTCAATGGTGAGGCCTTCTTGGCTAAACCGAATGAACATAACAGGGATCCTTACACTTACGAAGAGGCTATGAAGGATCTTGATTTGAAACTCTAGATAGAGGCCATGAACACAGAGATGAAATCTATGGAGACCAATTAGGTCTGGGAGCTTGTGGATCTTCCGAAAAGGGTAAAACACATAGGGTGTAAGTGGATCTATAAGATGAAAAGTGGAGTGGATGGAAAGGTCGAAACTATTAAGGCTAGACTGGTAGCTAAGGGATACACGCAAAAAGAAGGAATCGATTATGAGAAAACCTTTTCACCTGTAGTCATGCTTAAATCCATCTACATTTTGTTGTCCATAGCTGCCGCTCTCAACTACGAGATTTGGTAGATGGATGTTAAGATGGCTTTTATAAATGGTATCTTGATGAGTCCATTTATATGGAACAACCAGATGGGTTCAAGGTCAAGGGTTAGGAGGGTAAGATTTGTAAGTTGCTAAAGTTAATTTATGGACTTAAGTAGGCTTCTTGTTCTTGGAATATAAGATTTAATCAAGTAAACAAGACTTATGAGCTCGCACAAAATGTGGACGAACCATGTCTGTGCAAACACATTAAGGATGGAAAGGTGGTTTTTATACTACTCTATGTAGATAAGATTTTACTAATTGACAATGATGTTAGGGCATTATCATTGGTCAAGTTATGGTTGACCAAGCAGTTTGACATGAAGGACATAGGTGAGGCTATTTTGTTCTAGGTATCTAGATTTTTCAAGATAAGAAGAACAAAATGATAGCTTTGTCACAGGCCGACTACATAGATAAGATTCTCAAGAGCTTTACAATGCAAGATTTCAAGAAAGATGGGCAACCATCTAGGTCTGGAATTACTCTTTCTAAGAAAGACTTTCCAAAGTTTGATGAAGAAAGAGAATACATGAAAAAGGTGCCTTATGCTTCGACAGTGGATAGTCGCATGTATGCGATACTTTGCACGCGACCGGATATCTAATATGCGGTCGGGATTGTAAGTCGATTTCAGGCGGATCCAAGACCGAAGCATGGGGTTATGGTCAAGCATATTTTTAAGTACCTAAGAAGGACTCGAGGGTACATGCTTGTATATTCAGGTAAGGACTTAACTTGTCTAGGATACAATGATTCAAATTTCCAATCTTGTCTGAATTCGAGGAGATCGATTTCTGGTTTTGTATTTACTCTAGGCAACAATGTTATTGTCTGGAGCAGTGCCAAGCAAGATTGCACATCGGATTCAATGATGGAGGCCGAGTATGTGGCAGCTAGAGATGCTTCGAAAGAAGTAATGTGGCTCTGCAAGTTACTTGGGGATCTTGAGGTAGTTTCTGGTATAGATAAGGTGGTATCACTATACTATGATAACAGTACGATGGTAGCTAATGCTAAGGAACCAAGATTTCACAAGAAAAGTAAGCATATTGATCGGAAGTATCATGTGATAAAGGACTTTGTAGAAGGTGGGTATGTCGCTGTGTGCAAAATCTCGTCAGAGGATAATTTAACTCATCCATTCATGAAGACAATTGCTGGGAGAGTCTTCGATAAGCATATGAAAGCTATGGGTATGCGAGATTTGTCATATTTACTCAATGCAATTGGGAGATTGTTAGACATGTATGCCTTAAGGAGTTAAAATGTAATATATTTTTGGAGACACTTTTATCAATAAAGAATTTATTTATTATTTATACACCAAACCTTGTCCTTTTTACGTTCATATTTGTTGAGTATATGATAAGCAAATAAAACTCTAAGATTGTTGGTCTAAACCTTTAAGAATTAGGCATATGATGGATAGATTATGTGGACGATACAATTCTTAAGGTGATGGTCTAAATCATAAGATCTGTAATCAAGGGAATAAAGTTAGGCACTTTATTCATATAAAGATTGTTATGTTGTCTATATTTGTAACAGAAGATAGTTTGTCTTGACTATCGGAGATGGACTTGTGAATAAAAACATTGGCACATTGTCATATGTGACGATGTGTTGGATCAAAATATAAAGTGAATTGATTTGGATTAATAATTTTGTCTCAGCAAATTGATTCATTTTAGACAATTATATATGTTGTATCTTAATCTTGAGATGAATAATGGGCCTGTTGTCTTGACTTATATCTTTTGATGTACCAAAAGGTGACATCCACATTTTAATAGTGGTACGCATTCCAGTATGTTGGAGGCATGACTCTTGATGGCATAGACCTGTTATTTATTGATATGAAATCCATAGCTCCTCTTCAAGAGTAGTTGATCTCCTTTTATATGCATTATCCTCTAATTGAAAAACTGAAGCGCTCAACCATTTGGATACTTAGGTGTAACCGAATGGTATACCGTCTTTGGATAGTAAGTTTTTTGATGGTTAGATAATGGAACATAAAATAAAAATAATCAGGATGGTAAGATAGAATTTATCCTTAAGCCAATTATGGATAATCCTATAGGTATACGACATATTATAATATGTCATAGAGGCTTAGCTATATGGGCTTTATAATTCTATATAGTTTGAGAGTGTAGCTTTGAGCTTTTAGTTAAGTAGCGTTGGAGTTGATAATTATCAAATGTATATTTGGGATATTAGGTTTCATAATTATTAAGGACTTGAACTATATATGTCCATTAGGTTCCCTTTGCTAGTTCATAAAAATCCTGTAACGATATGGTGTGCTTTTCCAATAATTAGTGACTTGTGTCAAATTATCAAATTGGTTGAAAATTTGATAGGATCAGATAATTTATGTCTGTTTATTAGTTGATTAATTTTGTAAAAATTAATTTAAGATCAACTTGTTGAATTATCGAAAATATTTATTTTCCTAGAGATTATCAAGATATGACTGTTTTAATTAGATAACTTCTCTATTAAGTTATTTGAATTAAAACTAAGGCCCTATCCTAGGAATCTTGAGCGAGAAATAATGATTTACAAGGATCATTTATCATAAGTTTGGCGGGCCGATCTTCCAGTTCGGCCTGTTGACCGAGAGATAAATAGGTCATGTATTTTCATGCGGATTTTATTAAGTATTGTTCCTGATTTGATTTTGATTCAAATTTTCAAGACCTTATCTAATAAGGACTGACTCCTAGGCTTAACCTCTATAAAAAATGGGAGTGAGACTCAAATCAGTTGAGAAATTTAGAGTGAGACTCTGCTAGTGAGACTTTGAAACTCCCTGAAAAGCTATTGTCCACAAATCACGAATTATAGGTTTTGGTATTTCTCAATTGGATAGAAGGAGAGTCGCTTGGTGGAAGAACTGTACGAGTGTGCCTACACACACACACCGATCGTGCAAAGAAGACTAGTTGGTTGAAGCTCTTCTAGAACGTTACTTTTCTTCACGGTTTGCAGAGCCTTTTGGCAAACAAGGTTTGTAAGATCTGGTTAATTTTTGCATATAGCGTGTCAAACTTGTGTCTTGAAAAATACACAAATATAAAAATTTTAAAGTTCTGCTGCGTACTATTTTTCCAACAATAACTATTTTTTGGAAAAACATGAAATATGCTCGATCGGTAGGCCGAACCCTTTAGATCGGTAGGCCAACAGTCATAGACTGGTAAGTCGAACCTCCAGTTTAGCAGGCCGTCCATGAGGCAGGTTTCAGCCAACTCTAGCAACATGCCAAACTGCCAAGTTTGGTAGGCTAATGGCTTATGACCGGTAGGCCGATTTCATAGATTGGCATGATAGCAGAGAGTTGTGGTTTTTCAGAAAAATATATGTTTTTCGGTGTAGCTTTGATTTTATTTTTGAGACAATTCTGAGAAACATGAAATTTTGTGATGACCGAAAAAGTGAAGTATTTGATCAATATGGGATTAAAGACTTGAAGACAGATGCTACACGAAGACGGATACAACTTAAAGATTCAAAGATGAAGAATCGATAATATGTTTCGATTGATTTCTTGTAATCTTTAATTTCTTTTCATTAGGGTGGAACCATAATATTACGGTTATTTATTGTTATTTTGCTTATGGCTTTGCATGATTGCTTTACTTGTCTGCATTATAATATGATTTTTCATATATGTTGATAACACATCATATAGAATATGGAGTGCCGCTCATTAAAAATTGTTCATGCATGTTATTAAAATAAAACCTTGGTTTTCAAAGATTGAGTGGGAGACGGTTTTCGAAGAGAGGACCTACGGCCTCCATTATTGGTCCATGGGTAGCACATGGTGATTCCGACCCCTAGGAAAAGATTTTATCATGTACCGAATTGGATCTCCGAAAGAATAAGATATTTTAGCATGATTTATTATTGCGCACCTCTAGGTGGTGATTATAAATCATTGACAAAATGGTTGAAACAATGGTTATACACTCATGTTAATTTTATTATTAACCTCCACTAAGAGCTCTATTAATAAAATTAATAGCCAAGAAAACGATTATTAATGTATGCTAGATAAGACAGGTCTTGGATGGCATATATTAATCTGGAAAGGATCCATGTTCTTAATTGAATTTGACAAGTCTGCCCTAGGTAGCTTGTTGAATTTTGAGTTAGAAATTATCATTGTAAGGTTGTGATATTTTCGAAGTTTTGACACATAAACACAATTGTTTATTTACTTGACTTACTAAATTGTCATGGTATGTTTGCTCATGTTTGGTATATGATTCTTCATTATAGATTAAAATGTCTAAAAATGCTTTATCTTTGATACTAGATAAAAACCAATTAGTAGATGAGAATTACAATGATTGGAAGAGGAACCTAAATATCCTCCTAGCGTTTAAGAAACTAAAATTTGTACTGATGACACCGTGTCCTCTCGAACCTACCAGGGAATCCACTAATCAGCAAATCCAAGAGTATGATCGTTAGAAAGATGTTAATGATCAGGGCTAGTGTTATGTTATGGTTGGTACAAATAACGTACTACAAGCTCAACATGAAGATTATGAGACTGTAAAGTAGATCTTAGATAACCTTGAAGACATGTTTGGAGGCTAAGCCATAACAAAAAGGCAACGGGCATTTTGGAAACTTTTGAACTACAAACAGAGGCCGGGGACGTCTGTGAAGGAGCATATAATGTTGGTCATGGGTTACCTCGCTGAGGCTCAAGCCCATAGAGCTGATATCAAGGCTGAGTCCAGATGACTATGGTTTTTCAGACTTTGTCAAAGGAGTTCATTATGTTTAGAGCTTTATATAATTTGAGCAATTGATAAGATGTGACCTTAACAAAGTTAATGAAGCAGTTATAAGATTTCAAAAATATGATTAGGGAAACTCCTATGGGTGGAGAGGCCAACTTGGCGGCTGTATCCGGATCCAATCCTAACTCTTGGAATAGAAGGAAGCAGAAGGCTAAAACCAGAAAATCTTCTATTCCTACACATGGCAATAAGAAGAAGAAAGAGAAGAACTCAAAGAAGATGAAGTGCTTTTTCTATGGGAAGATCGGGCACATCAAGAAGAATTGTAAGGACTTCCTTTCCCGAGGAAGTATGTGTGATCTTCTGCTTATTGAAACTTGTTTAGTTAAGGAATCAAGTGACAATTAGGTCATAGATTCTAGAGCAACTAGTCATGTTTGTGTTTCTCTATAGGGGTTCAAAAGAATGAGAAGTCTACTGCATAAGGACTTCATGCTTCGGATGTTCGATGGATTCAACATGTTTATCTTGAATTAATTTATAAAATTAATTCAATCGATAAACTAGCATGAATTATTAAATTTGATCCTATCAAATTTTAGCCAATCTAATAATTTAACATAAGTCACTAATTTGTAAGAAAAGCACGCTCTATCATTACAAGATTTATCATGAGCTAGTAAAAAGGACTTAAGAGACCTATATAGGTCAAGCACCTATAATTATGAAATATAATATCCCATATACATATTTTAAAATTATCAACTTTAACGCTACTCCACTAAAAACTTAGAGCTGTACTCTCGAACTATATAAAATTATGAAGCTTCAAGTAAGCTAAGTGTCCATGACATCTTATAATGTATCATATCCCCATAGGATATTCATAATCGGCTTAAGGATAAATTTCGTTTTACTTTCCCGATTATTTTTATTTTACGTTTTGTTATCTCACCATTGAAAAACTTACTATCCAAAGATAGCATACCATTTGGTTACACTTATGTATCCAAATGGTTGAGTGCTTCAATCTTTCAATTACAGGATAACGCATATAAAAGAATATCATTAACTCTATAAAAAGAGCTATAGATTCCATATTCATGAATAACAAATCTACACAATTAAGAGTCATGTCTCCAACATACCAGTATATGTACCATCATTAAATCAGGATGTCACCTTTGGTACATCAAAAGACATAAGTCAAGAGCTTAGTCATTCAGCATTAAAACATAATACATATGAATGTTTAGAGTTAATTGATTTGCACAAATGGAATTATTCATCTAAATCAATTCAACTTTATGTCCTGCTCCAATATATCGTCACCTATGACAATGCACCAATGTTTCAACTCATGGAGTTCCACTCCGATGACCAAGACAAGTCATCTCCCTTTAGGGATGTCAAAAACATAACAATCTTAAAATGAATAAAGTTTCCAACTTTAGTCGCTCGATTGTGGATCTTATGATTTAGATCATCACCTTTAAGATTCATGTCTTTCGTGTAATCTGTCCATCATATGCATGATTCTTAAAGGTTTAGACCAATAGTCACAAACTTTTGTTTGCTTATCAAACATTCAACAAAAATAAACGTAAAGATGACAATATTTGGTATATGAATAATAAATAAACTATTTATTATTAAAATGTCTCCAAAAATATTTTACAACATTTTACTCCTTAAGGGCACCACGTCTAACAATCTCCCACTTGCCCTAAGTAAGTAAAAATGACATGCCTTGCATCCCCATAGCCTTCAGATGCCTCTTAAAAACCCTCGCAATTAGTGTCTTCGTGAATAGATCAACTAGATTGTCCTCAAATGCGATATTACATACAGCAACATGTCCACCCTCAATGAAGTCCTTTATCACATGATACTTCCGATGAATATGCTTACTCTTCTTATGAAATCTTGGTTCCTTAGCATTAGCTATCGCTGCAGTGTTATCACAATATAGCGATACCACCTTATCTATACTAATAACTACCACAAGAACCCTAAGGAACTTGTAGAGCTAGACTGCTTTTTTCAAAGCATCAAATATTGTGTTTCAAGAATGAGAAGCCTGCTTAAGTCCATAAATTGAATTGACTTTAGCAGTTTACAAACCTTACCTTTTTATCCCTTAATCTTGAACCCTTCTAGCTGTACCATATATATAGACTTATCAAAAAAGCCATTCAAAAATGCCGTCTTGACATCCATCTACCAAATCTTGTAATTGAGAGCAGCAGCTATGGACAAAAGAATACAGATGGATTTAAGCATGGATACAGGCACAAAGGTTTCCTTGTAATCGATTCCTTCTTTTTGCGTGCATTCCTTAGCTACCAATCTAGCCTAATAGGATTTGACTTTCCCATTTGCTCCTCTCTTTCTCTTATAGATCCACTTACACCCTATGAGTTTTGCCCCTTCAGAAAGATCCACAAGTTCCCAGAACTAATTAGTCTATGTAGACTTCATCTCAGTATTCATGGCTTTTGTCTAGAGCTTTGAATCAACATCCTCCATAGCCTCCTTATAAGTGTAAGGATCCTTGTCATGTTCAATCAATTTAGCCAAGTAGGCTTCACCATTAAACATATACCTCTCAGGTTGACACCTGATCCTCCCACTATGCCGAAGTCCCTTAGGTTGGTGTTCGATCGGTTTTTCAACATTGATTGGACTAGTTTCTACCGAAACCCCAGGAGTGATCGAATCAATTACCAACTCCTTGAATCCCACTTTACTTTGAGACTCAAAGTCGTTCATGTAACTTTCATCAAGGAATGTTACATTTGTTGAAACCATGACTTTATTTTCCTTTAGGTTATAGAAATAACCCCCTTTTTGGATATCCTACAAATAAACAAACTTTTGAACATGGCTCCAACTTATTTGCTTCCTTATACAGGACATGAGTCGAACATCCCCATATGCAAATATGATTTAAGGATGTCTTTCTTCCCATCCACAACTAGTAAGGAGTTTTAGGAACCGATTTTGAAGGCACATTGTCCAAAAGAAAATTTACAGTTTGTAGTGTGTATCCCTAAAAGGATAATAGTATTGAATAACTCATCATAGATCTAACCATATCCAATAAAGTCATATTCATTCTCTTGGCTATGACATTTCGCTGCAGAGTGCCTGGTGTAGTCAAAAGGGATAAAATCCTATTCTCTAATAAGTGTTTCATGAACTCATCAAAGAAGTATTCATCACCTTGATCGAATCGAAGTGCATCCCTTAGCTACCAGTCTAGCCTAATAGGATTTGACTTTCCCATTTGCTCCTCTCTTTCTCTTATAGATCCACTTACACCCTATGAGTTTTACCCCTTCGAAAAGATCCATAAGTTCCTAGACCTGATTAGTCTCCATAGACTTTATCTCAGTGTTCATGGCTTCTATCCTGAGCTTTGAATCAACATCCTCCATAGCCTCCTTATAAGTGTAAGGATCCTTGTCATGTTCAATCAATCCAGCCAAGTAGGCTTCACCATTAAACATATACCTCTTAGGTTGACACTTGATCCTCCCACTACGCTGAAGTCCCTTAGGTTGTTATTCAATCGATTTTTCAACATTGATTGGATTGGTTACTACCGAAACCCCGTGAATGATCGAATCAATTACCAATTCCTCGAGTACCGCTTTACTTTGGGACTTAAAGTCGTTCATGTAACTTTCCTCAAGGAATGTTGCATTTGTTGAAACCACAACTTTATTTTTCTTTAGTTATAGAAATAACCCTCTTAGTCCCTTTTGGATATCCTACAAACAAACAAACTTCCAAATGTGGTTCCAACTTATTCGCTTCCTTATACAGGACATGAGTCGAACATCCCTATATGAGAATATGGTTTAAGGATGTCTTTCTTCCCGTCCACAACTCGTGAGGAGTTTTAGGAACCGATTTTGAAGCCACATTGTCCAAAAGATAATATGCGGTTTGTAGTGTATATCCCTAAAAGGATAAAGGTAATGTTGAATAACTCATCATGGATCTAACCATGTCCAATAAAGTCATATTCATTCTCTTAGCTATGCCATTTCGCCATAGAGTGCCCGATGCAATCAAAAGGGATAAAATCTGATTCTCTAACAAGTATTTCAAGAACTCATCAGAGACGTATTCACTAACTTGATCGAATCGAAGTGCATTTATAGGTTTACCTAATTGCTTTTTCACTTCAACCCAAAACTCCCTAAACTTGTCAAAAGTTTCACTTTTATGATGTATTAGGTAGACATACTCAAACCTTGAGTAATCATCTATACAAGTGACGAAGTACTCGCACCTCCTCATGCCTGGATGTTCATAGGACCACAAACATCATAATGCACAAGTTTTAGAATTCCTTTAGCCTTATTACCCTTAGACACAAATGTTGGAAAAATAGTACGCAACAGAATTTTAAAATTTTTTACACCAGAGTATTTTTTAATACACAAGTTTGACATGCTATATGCATAAATTAAACAAATCGTACTAACCTTGTTTGTCAAAGAGCTCCCGCAATCAATGAAGAGAAAGGATGTTGTAGAAGGACCTTAACCAACTGGCCTTCTTTGCTATTATTTGTCCATGATTGGTGTGTGTGTGAGCACTCTCGTATAGCTTTTCCACCAAGCGACTCTCCTTCCAACTAATTGAGAAAACCCAAAGCTATAGTTTGTGATGTGTGAACAATAGCTCGCAGGGAGTTTTCAGAGTCTCACCAGCAGAGTCCCATTTTTAATCTCTCAATTGATCTAACAAGTTTATCTTGAATTGATTCAAAATTAACCCAACTGATAAACAGACATCAATTATCTTATCCCGATAATTCAACAAGTTTATCTTGAATTAATTTTCACAAAATTAATTCAACCAATAAACAGACATGAATTATCTGACCCTATCGAATTTTCATCTAATCTGTAATTTGACATAAGTCACCAATTATTAGAAAAGCACGCCGATCGTTATAGGATTCCTTATGAGCTAGCAAAGAGAACCAGATAGACCTATATAGTTTAAACTCCCGATAATTATGAAACCCAATATCCCAGATATACATTTTATAATTATCAACTCTAACGCTACTCTATTAAAAGCTGAGAGCTGTACTCTTGAACTATATAGAATTACGAAGCCCGTATAGCTAAGTCTCAATGACATATCATAATGTACTGTATCCCTATAGGATTATCCATAATCGGCTTAAGGATAAATATTGTCTTACCTTCTCAATTATTTTTCTTTTATATTCCATTATCTCACTATTGGAAAACTTATCATCCAAAGACAGTATACCATTTAGTTACACCAATGTATCTAAATGGTTGAGCGCTATAGTTTTCCAATTATAAGATAACGTATATAAAAGGATGTCAACTACTCCTGAAGAGGAGCTATGGATCCCATATCTATGAATAACAGGTCTATACTATCAAGAGTCATGCCTCCAACGTACCAGCTCCAAAACGTACCAGCATGCGTATTGACACAAAATGTGGATGTCACCCTTTGGTATATCAAAAGATATAAGTCAAGACAACAAGCCCACCATTCATCTTAAGATTAAAATATAATACAAATGATTGTCTAATGTAAATTGATTTGCTGAGACAGAATTATTAATCTAAATCAACTTACTTTATGTCTCGATCCAATACATTATCACTCATGACAATGCACCAATATTTCTATTCATGGAGTCCTCTAATGGCCAAGACAAACCATTTCCTCTTAGGGATATAGACAACATAACAATCTTTGCATGAATAAAGCACCCAACTTTATTCCCTCGATTGTGGATCTTATGATTTAAAATGTCACCTTAAGAATCGTGTCTTCCATATAATCTATCTATCATATGCTAATTCTCACAAATGTAGACCAACAGTCTCAAACTATTGTTTGCTTATCTACATTCAACAAATATGAACGTAAAGAGAACAACAATTTGATATATGAATAATAATAAACTCTTTATTGATAAAAATGCCTCCAAAAACATATTACATTTTTACTCCTTAGGGCATACATGTCTAATAATCTCTCACTTGTACTAAGTGAGTAAATATGATAAATCTCGCATCCTCATAGCTTCCACATGCCTCTCGAAGACTCTCCCAGTAAGTGTCTTCGTGAATAGATTAACTAAATTTTCTTCTGACATGATTTTGTACACAGCGGCATGCCTGCATTCTACCAAGTCCTTTATCACATAATACTTTTGAACAATATGCTTACTCTTCTTATGAAATCTTGGTTCCTTAGCATTAGCTACTGCCACACTGTTATCCCAATGTAATGATACCGCCTTATCCATACCAGGAACTTCCTTAAGATCCTCGAGGGACTTGTGGAGCCATACTGCTTCTTTTGAAGCATCCCTAGCCACCACATACTCGACCTCATCGTTAAATTCGAAGTGCAATCTTGCTTTAGGCTTCTCTAATTGATGGCACTACTACCTAGAGTGAACATAACTAGAAGTCGATCTCCTCGAATCCAGACAGGATTGGAAATTCGAGTTAGATTATCCTGGAGGAGTTAAGTCCTCACCAAAGTACACAAGCATATACCCTCGACTCCTTCTTAGGTACTTGAAAATATGCTTGACCATAACCCAATGGTTCGGTCCGGATCTACCTGAAATCGACTTGCGATCCCAATCATATAACAAATATTTGGTCGCGTACAAAGCATGGCATACATGAGACTATCTACTACGGAAGCATAAGGTACCCTTTTTATGTATTCTCTTTCTTCATCAAACTTTGGAGAGTCTTTCTTAGAAAAAATAATTCCAGACCTAGATGGTTGCCCTCCATTCTTAGAATCTTGCATTGCAAACCTCCTGAGAATCTTATCTGTATAGTCGGCCTGGGACAAAGCTATCATTTTGTTCTTCCTATCCCAAAAGGTTAAGATACTTAGAACAAAATTAGCCTCACCCAAGTCCTTCATGTCAAACTACTTAGTTAATCATAATTTGACCGATGAAAATGCCCCAACGTCATTGCCAATTAGCAGCATATCATCTATATAGAGCAATAGAAAAACCACATTCCCATCTTTAATGTGTTTGCACACACATAGTTTGTCCACATTTTGTGTGAACCCATAAGTCTTGATCACTTGATCAAATCTTATGTTCCAAGAACGGGAAGTCTGCTTAAGTCTATATATTAACTTTAGCAGCTTACAAACCTTACCCTCCTGACCCTTGACCTTGAACCCGTCTGGTTGTTTCATATAAATGGACTTATTAAGATAGTCATTTAGAATGGCCGTCTTAACATCCATCTGCCAAATCTCGTAATCAAGAGCGGCAGCTATGGACAAGAGAATGCGGATGGATTTAAGCATGGCTATAGGCGAAAAAGTTTCCTCGTAATCGATTCCTTTCTTTTGTGTGTATCCTTTAGCTATCAGTCTAGCCTTAAAGGTTTCGACCTTTCCTTCCACTCATCTTTTCCTCCTGTAGATCCACTTACAACCTATGGGTTTTACCCCTTTGGGAAGATCCACAAGCTTTCAAACCCGATTAATCTACGTAGACTTCATCTCTGTGTTCATGGCTTCTGTCCAAAGTTTCGAATCAACATCCTCCATAGCCTTTTCTAAGTGTAAGGATTCCTGTCATGTTCATCTAGTTCAGCCAAATACGCCTCACCATTGAACATATATCTCTTGAGTTGACTCCCGATCCTCCCACTATGCCGAAGCCCCTTAAGTTGTTATTTAGGTTCGTTTGGTTTTTCTATACTGATTGAAACAGTTTTAGTCAAAAACCCCTGAGTGATCGAATCACTCCTCAACTCCTCAAGCACCACTTTGCTTCGAGGCTTAAAGTCGTCCATGTAACTCTCCTCAAGGAAAGTTGCATTAGTTGAAACCACGACTTTATTTTCCTTTGGGTTATAGAAATAAGCCCCTTTAGTCCTACAAACACGCAAACTTCTAAATGTGCTTTCAACTTATTTGCATCCCTAAACTAGACATGAGCCGGACATCCCCATATGCGAATATGATTTAAGGAAGTCCTCTTCCCCATCCACAACTCGCGAGGAGTTTTAAGAACCGATTTTGAAGGCACATTGTTCAAAAGATAATATGCAGTTTGTAGTGTATATCCCCAAAAGGACAAAGACAATGATGAATAACTCATCATGGACCTGACTATGTCCAACAAAGTCTATTTCTTCTCTTCCCTATGCCATTCTACTACGGAGTGCCTGGAGCAGTCAAATTAGATAAATCCCATTCTCTAATAAGTGTCCCAAGAACTCATCAAAAAGGTATTCAACACCTCGATCAGATTAAGGTCTTTATATGTCTTCCTAATTGTTTTTTCACTTCAGCCCGAAACTTCTTGAACTTGTCATAAGTTTCGCTTTTGTGGTGCATTAGGTACACATACCCATACCTTGAGTAATCATGGATAAAATTGATGAAGTAATCATACCCTTCGTGTGCTCGGATGTTCATCGGTCCGCAAACATCACTATGCACAAATTCTAAAATCCCTTTAGCCTTATTGCCCTTTGACCTAAATGGTCTTTTGGTCCTTTTACCCTCCAAACAAGATTCACATTATGGTATAGATTCCACCTTTAAGTGACTTAAAGGTCCATGCCTTTCCAACCTTTGAATCCTATTTAGATTAATATGACCAAGTCATAAATGCCAAAGATAAGTTTTATTAATGTGAGAAGTTTTAAGTTTTTTAGAGTTATTATCATTCATCTCAGCATTAAGTAGTAAGTCCATATTAGGTTTGATAAAATAGAAGTTATTTTACATCCATTCAGAATAGATAAAAGATTTTTTTTTTATGAATCACCACTTTATTATTAAAAGAAACCAAATAGGAGTCTTTAAATAAACAAGCTATAGAAATTAAATTCCTTTTAAATTTAGGAACATAAAAACAATCTTGAAAAATTAAAATCCTATAATTATTAAAATGAAGATGGACGTCTCCCACTACTTCAGCTTAGACTAAGGATCCATCGCCCATCCGAAGCGTGAAGTCTTCATGAAGCAAACTTCTTGTTTCTTTGAACCCTTATAGAGAAACAAAAATATGATTAGTTGCTCTGGAATCTATGACCCAAGTGTCACTGGATTCCTCAACCAAACAAGTTTCTAAATATAGAAGATCACACCAACCTCCTCGAGAAAAGAAGTCCTTACAATTCTTCTTTATGTGCCCGACCTTCTTGTAGAAGAAGCACTTTAGCTTCTTTGGGTTCTTCTTCTTCTTTTTCTTGTTCTTCCTGTTTGCAGGAATAGAACACTTCCCATTCTTAGCCCGTTGCTTCTTTCCATTCCCTAGGTTAGGATTGGAACTAGAGGCAGTCGCCAATTGGCCATATCACCAGCAGCAGACTCCCTAATTACCAATTCAAACTCTTGTAACTGTTTCATCAACTCTGTTAAGGTCATATCCCATCTATTGCTTAAATTAAAAGTACCTCTAAATGAGATAAATTCCTTAGACAGCGTCTCAAAGGCCATAGTCATTTGAGTTTTAACATCGATGTCAGCTCCATTGGTTTAAGCCTTAGCAAGGTAATCCATGACTAACATCATATGCTCCTTTACAGACGTTCCCAATCTCTGCTTGCAGTTCAAGAGTTTCCAAAGCGACCCTTGCCACTTTGTTAAGGCCTGGCCTCCAAACATGTCTTCCAGATTATCCAAGATCTACCTAGCAGTCTCATAATTCTCGTGTTGACCCTGTGGCACATTATTCATGTTGGCCATAACATAGCAGCAAGCCTGCTCATTATCATCTTTCCAACGATCATACGCTTGGATTTGCTCATTGGCAGAATCTCCAATAGGCTCGGGAGGACAAGGTATCATCAGCACAAATTTCAGTTTCTCAAAGGACCTGACGATGTTTAGGTTCTGTTTCCAATCATTATAGTTCTCATCGATTAATTGGTTTTATCAAGTATCAATGATAAAGCATTTTTGACATTTTTAATCTACAATAAAGAATCATATACCAAACATAGGCAAACATATCATAATAATTTAGTAAGAAAACACAATCATGTAAAACATGCAAATGTCTTTATGTGTCAAAACCTTGAAAATATCACAACCTTATCATGATAATTCCCAACTCAGAATTCAACAAGCTCTTAGGGGAGTATTTCCAAATTCAATTAGGAACACGGATCTCCTCCTAATTAATACATACCATCCAGGACCCGTATGATCCAGCATATATCAATAATCGTTTCTTTGGCTGTTAATTTTATTAACAGAGCTCTTAGGGGAGGTTAATAATAAAATTAACATGAGTGTACAACCATCGTTTCATATTTTATCCATGATTTATGATCACCACCTAGGGGTGATTATAAATCATGCTAAAATACCTTATCTTCTTAGAAATCCAATCCGGTACATGATGAAGTCCCTTTCTAAGGGACCGTTTGCTATCTATGGACCAATGATTAAGGTCGTAGGTCTTCTCTTCAAAAATCTTCTCCCACTTAATCTTTTAAAATCAAGGTTTTATTTTATAAACATGCATGAATAGTTTTTAATGAGCGGCACTCCCTATTTTATATAACATGTTATCAATATACATGGCAACTCATATTATAATCCAGACAAGCAAAACAATCATGCAAACCCACAAGCAAAATAATAGATAACCGTAATATTATGGTTCCACCTTAGACAAAAGAAAATAAAGATTACAAGAGATAAATCGAAACATATTATCGATTCTTCATCCTTGAATCTTCAAATTGTATCCTTCTTCATGTAACTTCTATCTTTAAGTCTTCAATCCCGCATAGATCGAATACTCCATATTTCT
>CAMOHE010050916.1:0-71347 GCA_946598075.1 Artocarpus hirsutus
CCATAAAATTAAAGTCCAGATGCATGCATTCTTTCTTCTCTTTCCCCCCTCTCTTTTCCTCAATGCTCTCTTATCTTGGTTATCCCTTTTTCTTTTTTTTTTTTTTGCTTTTTTTCTATTATATCTTTCTGTGTTTATTCTTTCTTTTTTCTTTTTTCTCTCGCGTTTCTTTTTTTCCCTTTTTTTTTTACAATTTCTTTTTTCCCTTTTTTTCACTTTTTTCTTTTCTTCTTTTTTTCCTTCTCTGTTTACTCTTACATTTGTTGGTCTAAATCAAACAAATGCCGCCCAGATATACAAAATAGGGCATTGACCAACCATTCCTTAAAAATAGACGTTTTAACAGTTAGGGGAAAACACAAAAAAAAAAAATCATGCTCATACATTGGAAATTAAAAGCAAGACCATAAAAAGAAAAAGAAACTAACAGTTAGGGGAAAAGAAAAACTAACCCTAATCAACTATACATTGAAAAGAAAAATAGCATTAAATTAAGATTGAAAAACAAAAAAAAAAAAATCAACACCAGACTTACAATTTTGCCAGGATTGTGAAGGGGAGAGAGAGAGGGGCGTCATCGGATTGGAGAAGAGGCGAAGAAATTTCCCTTCGTAGAGATGAAATCCTCAAGAAATGCACGAAATTGAACTTGCTTTTCACGATTCAAACCCTAGAAACCCGTTATTTTCTCAGAGAGAAGAGAAACGCTAAGAAAATCTAGAGAGAGAAAAGGAAAGAAATGAGGAGAGAGATGGAAAAAGGAAAGAAACGATAAAGGCGGGTTCTGTGCAGGCTCTTTTATAGGATGGCTCAGCAGCGCCCTTAAATAGATCCTAACCGTCCGTAATCTGCAACGGTCAGATACTAAGGGGATCCTACCGTTGGTGGGGCATTCAAGGTCGGCCAATTAACACTTGCAACCCAAGTCCGTTTACAATTACAAGTTTTTCTCTCTTTTTTCTTTTTTCTTTTTTCTTTTCTCCTTTAAATGACCTAATTAAACGCTTCAATTTTTTCGTTAAAAAAGCATTGAAAAGGATTATTTTTGTTCCATTCAAAAAAAGAAAAGGGTTATTATTACATTGTTTCATAAAAATAATATTTATAACATTCAAAAAATAAAAACAATAAGGAAAAAACTTTTTTGTGAATGAAAAACAAGACATGCAAGAAGTTTGTAAATATTGGTTAGAATCAATTAAGTTTAAATATTGTAGTATGTGAGAGCTTGATATTGTAGCATGTGAAAGCTTTGCAGTACAACAACTAAAAGTTTTGGTTTAAACTGAGAATGTCAAACACAGATATAGTCTTTTTTTTTAAAAAAGACATTAGTTATTGTTAAAAATTTGGGTCTGTTTGGTAGTGTTTTCAAAATATGTGAAATTTGTTTTGTTTTAAAAATAAGGACTTTTTAGAAATTGTGCTGAAAGTGTTTTTAAAATTTTTGTCTCAAAAAACATGCAAAATATTTCAAAAACCTCTCAAAATATTACCAAACAGCATAGATTTTTTAAAAATAAAGGTTAATTTTTTTGTAGCTTGATAGGAGTTGCAACACTAAAGTTCTAACTGCTATAGTATAAAGCTCTCACATACTATAGTAATTTAGTTTCAATTGATTCTCAAATCCTAAATACTTTCTAACTTGTTTTGGAAATAAGTTTGAATTCATACGGTAGCAATTTAAGTTTTGTGATGAAAAAAAGAGAGCAAAATAAGTTTCATTTTCCAAATAAATATAAGGTTACTCACCCTACTAGATTTCAAGGATATGCATTCCCTTACTTAAAGTCAACATTTGATATGAGGATTTTGAACTCTACAACTTTGGCTCCTTTGATAAGTTATCTTGTTTCGAACAAAATCTAACCCAATGATAGCATAAAGGCCTCTCTTTTTTTTTTTTTTTTTTTTTGAAGCATCCCCACATTAGGGTTTTAAGAGAGACAATATGGAGGGAAAAAAGGACAAACATATTTATATTAACAAAAATTGAAAAGAAAATACACAATAAATGAAAAACTACATTGGTTCATCCATTCCATGTTACTTTTTTATTTCTTTATCTTTTTAGTCCTTATTAACCCCTCAAAAATCATCTCCATGACATTTTTATTCAAAATAGATACTTAAATAAAATAAGATCGAAACATTAGTTTTTTTAATGATTGAGGCATAAGTTTTTTTATGACCATTTTTCAGTTATAGGTAATTACCTTACAAGGACATCTTTAAGACAATGATGCTTATTGAGTTCAAAGTTTGTATAATGGTAAACGTAAATAACAACTTGTGAAATGGGAATTAACTATAGCACACAATAATCAAGGAGTCACTTGCGTTTTAATTGTTATCTGAGAATTAATGGAGAAAAAAGGGAGGATCTGCTCAAAATGTTTTCAGTACTTAGAATTTAGGTTTTACATATAATAAATAAATATGGCAACATTAGAAAATTAAATTTCTTATGAGATCAAGCCATTTGGTTTAGTAAGGTACTTAAATAGACTAACATGTATAATTATTACTAGAATCTATTGCAGATTTCCCTTTTTAAGTTTGATTGGTTTCCCACACCAAAGTCTCACTTTGAAATCCAACGCCATAGTTTCAATTTCATGTTCACACGATTCGAAAAATTAAGTTTGCATTAGTCAACGTAATATATTAATCTTTTTTTTTTGGCCTAAAAGTGTATCCATTATTCCATCATTTTATTATGATACATTTTTTTTAGTTTATTTGTATCTCCTTCTCCGGTACATCTCTCATATTAATTTTGCTTCGAGCTTGTAGCCTTGTTCTAAAACTACTTTTCCTTAAATCGTCTCTGTTTTGATCATCTTGCCCTCATACATGGTCTTAACAATTAGTAGATCATTTTCACCTCAGATTGTTCTGTTACTAATACTTGTGTTTTGCTTCAATGATGCCAGTGGATCATCCAATGCGGGAGAACCAAAGGTGATATGCATAGAAGTGGAGAGACAAGCACTCTTCGAGATCAAAGAAGATGTTGAAATCAATGATTACTTGCTTTCATCTAGAGGAAATGAAGAAGAAAAGGGAGACTGCTGCAAATGGTACAGGATTTGGTTCACCAACAACTCCGATCATGTCACCGTTCTTAATCTCACCAAATTAAGGTACCTCGATCTTCCTGATGCGCTGAGTGGAGAAATTTCTCCTCAGCTTGGAGGTTCTTGATTTTAGCAACAATTGTCATACGAGCATGAAAGGCATGGGGTGGGTTACTCATCTTTCGTCTTTGAGGCTACTCGACCTTACTTGCATAAAGATGACCACAGCCACTGACTGGATGCAAGTAGTTAGGAAGCTCCCTTATCTAACCAACTTGCTGCTTGGAGGGTGTGAACTTCCAAATGTCACGTCTTCATATCTTTCTCTTGTTAATCCTTCGACATCGCTTGCCATCCTTGATCTTTCCAGTAACACCCTCTCTATTTCTATATACCAATGGTTGTTCTCCTTCTGTAGTCTCGTTCATCTTGATCTCTCGCATGACATGCTAGAAGGTTCCATTCCAAATGCTTCTGGGAACATGACTCTTCTTGTGTACCTTAGTCTCTCTTCAAATAAGTTAGAAGGTCCCATTCCAGAAGCTTTAGGGAACTTGACTGCTCTTACATACCTTAATCTTGGCTCTAACAATTTAGAAGGAGAATTTCCTACATCGCTTTGAAACTTGTGTATATTGCGTGAATTATATATATGCACTAGATAACAGTCTTAAAGGATCACAACTTTCTGAGCGCACCCAGTCTTTCCCTAGTTGCACTCATTACTCTCTACAGTATTTGGATTTAAGCTACAACCAAATCATGGGGCCGTTGCCTAACCTCACACTATTTTCATCCCTCAAAGAATTGTTGTTGTTGGACAATCAATTCAACGGAACCGTGACTGAAATTCAGTAATACTTTGGGACTAGTAAAGAGCATTGATCTATCAAGCAACAAACTTGTGGGAGAAATTCCAACAGAAATTACTGAACTTATTCAGTTGGTCATTCTGAACTTATCAAGAAACAAATTTAATGGAAAGATCCCCTTAAATATTGGCAAGCAGGCTTTGCTAGATGCCCTTGATCTATTAAACAATCAGCTTTTAGGCAGAATTCCTTCAAGCCTTGCTAAAGTTTCCCGTCTTAGATTCTTGGACTTGTCGAACAACAATATATCAAGAAAAATTCCAACAGGCACTCAACTCCAAAGCTTTGAAGCTAGTTCATACACAGGGAATCCAAAGCTTCGTGGAGCCCCACTTCCAAAGAAATATCTAGGAGACGAACCAACTCTTCCTACAGCTCCTGCGGCCCGCAATGAAGAAAGTCCGGACAAGTTTGAAACCCCAGGATTCTATGTCACATTAGGACTTGCATTTTGTGGTCAGATTTTGGGGTGTTTGTGGCACCTTAATCGTCAACAGGACTTGGAGATATTCATACTACAACTTCCTTGATAATGTCAAAAATTGGATCCACGTGAGGGTTGTGGTACACAAGGCAAAGCTACTAAGGATGATCAAAAACTGTTTCACAATCTCCAAGATACGTATATAACTCTTAAAATTATGCTCCAAGTATATATCATTTGATCTGTTGTCGATAAAACCAATGCAAAACATTCTTTTGCGTTTTTGACCCTCCTCTTAATGAAATGGTGCTTGATCTGTTTTCCACTTTCTTCTTAAATCGTGTTGTAGAACTTACGCGTTGTTAAATCAACAAGTTATTGTGTGCTTCTTTGCAGTGCATACCTATCCGTAGCATGTGGTTTAATTTAATTTTTTTTTTTTTTTAATTTTTGGTTTGGATGAATAAAAGGTCTGTAGTATTGTGTGTTAAAAGGACCTGAGGTTTGTGTGTGTTATTAGGTATTTGCACTTTATAGGACTCTTGTTGTCTTTGAAGATTTTATGATGTAAAATACTCTACGGTTTGAATTGTTATGCGCTGGACGTTCTGTTTATTTCATAAAACTACTTCATGTATGCAAGCAGGGAGTTTCGATTCTGTTTTCTATGATCTTTTTCTTTGCTCTGTTCTATTTACATCTTGCTTTTGCCGCCTCCTTTTTTTTCTCTCTTTTTATGCGTCTATTTGCTGACTTTTGCACACTTTTCTGATATTAATTCATTTTCTGATCAGCTGTTGGGTTTGTTTTGGTCCTCTCATTTTATTTCACGATGCTGTTGTTTTCTATTTTTTTGAATTTTCTACTTTCTTTAATAACTTTCGGTTTTCTTTTTTTTTTTTTTCCTCAAATTTTTTCTTTTGTCGTCGTCCTCCGACTTATTGATGTTTATAAAGCTTATTGTTTTTTCCTTTTTTTTATTTTTATTTTTATGTAATTTCTTCTTGTCTACCCATATATTGTCGTTTATCAAAGCTTTTTTTTGGGGATTTTTTAAAGTCTTCGAGGCTAGTCCTTAAAGCATTAACGTCCGTTTTGGATTTTTTCTGTCGTTTTTTTGCCGTATATACCCTTTATCCGATGTCGTTTATTTTTCTTCATTTTCATTTTTGTTAATTTACTTTTTTTTTTAATCAGCTACGTATTCTCTTCGTTGTTGTTATTTTATGTACGGGACGTTTATAAGGTGCTTAATTTTTTTCACTTTGCAGTATATATTCTTTTTCCAATTTTTGTCCTTTATTCCTTTGGTTGTCGTTTCTTCCTTTGTTGTTTATTAGAACTTTTTTCTGTCCTACATGATACTTTTTTTTCGTTTCTTCGTATGTCGCGGTTGTTGTGCCTATCGTTTTATAAGTTTTGTGTCGTTTTGACATTCATGAATATACGACATGGCGTTTTCTTGCTAATGGTCTAAAATTAAGAGCTACATGTCGTTTACTTTTTCAATAGACAAATCGACGCGTCTTTTTGCATATTCTATAGCCGTTCCAATTTTCTGAATTAACAAGTATTTTGAAAGCCACCTTTTATTTAACAAATTTTTGGATCTTGTATTTAAGGAAAAAGCTTTTGTATATCTTGTGGAGAATATAATTGTACCTTCGGATAAATAGTTACTCTGCACATTACTGCATAACTAGCGGGAACATACAGTACTGTTGGAGACATTCTTTGTTTCATTGCTTCCTTTTTGTGAAGAAAACAAATAAAACAGAGAATTGTGTTTTCTCAATTCAGTTTCCCTTTTTTTTGTTCTTTTGTTTTTGAGATCCTTGTTTGTCATTCTGAGATTAAGATGCTATTGATCCAGTAACATGCATAAATACTGCTTGCAAGCGGCTGCGTGGTCCTCCTACATTAGGGGCTTTTACAAGAAACGACATTTCCTTTTCAATACATAGTCGTGGTCCTTGGAAAACAACCACGAATCGCCTTTCATCTAAAAGACTAAGAGCCTGTTTAGTTTATAGATTTGAGTAGAGTATTTGAATGAAAATTTAAATTTTTGTGAGAGAAAATGCTATAACAAAATGATTCAAACCGTGATTCGAATACCGAAACAAACGCACCCTAAACTTTTGTTATTGTCATCGTTTGAAGAATACAGCATATTGTTAATAAGTTTAAAAGCTTGATGTCCTTTAAGTAAGCAGAGGACATGTCGTTATAGAGTAATGAACGACATGGCGTTTTTTGTCTTTATTGTAGATAGTTTGTCGTTTTTATCCTTAAAAATGACATGTTGTTTAGGGTCGGTGTTGTATAAAAACAACATGCCAGTTTTAGATAGCGTATCGTCTGTCTTTTTTTGCATTTGTTTATAAAAATGACATGCCGTTGGTGTTGAAAATATACTTGACATGCCTTTAATTTTTTTAGGGATGAAGAAACGAAATGTCAGATTTTGATATTTTTACTCTATAATGATGACATGTCCTCTACTTAATTTGAGGTTTTGAAAATATTTGTATTAAATGTCAGATTTTTCTTCCTCCTCTACAGGAGGAACCCAAAAGGGCCTACCACAAGGGCGGTTTGTTCTCCTTGCTTTTTGGACACGCTGGTAAAGAACTTTTCTGGTGCCATGAGTTGGCAGACCTTGTGCTTCTAGCTCTTTCTTTAGTTCAGATACTATCATCTTACTAGCGGCTTTGGGCTTTAAAACATTCTGTTGAGGACCCCTAGCAACTTTTGATAGCCTTTCCTCTACTCTAAGGTAATCTGATTCAGATGCATCTCCTAAAACTGATATTCCTTCATTTCGCAAAGTTCTTAAAAGTTTTTCATGGTACGTTTTCCAATCCTCAAGGCATCTTTGTTTGAATGAGGTTTCTATAGGGTTTGAATATATAAAACCAGCAGCATCAGGATCTACAGGAGTTTTTTGATAAGCTCAAGCTTGCTGGAACAGGTATGGCAGTAAGAGACGAAGGTAAGTAAAGAAAATTACCTCAGGAACAACTTTTTTTTATTTCTATTAATTGAGATAACTGGTCAATACAAAGGTGTGAAAAACTAAGGATACGAAGGTATTCCAGCGACCTTCTGCACTCCTAGCTTAGACCCTTTTTTTTTCTTAAAATTACTCTGCTCTCTTCTCCCTCTCCCCATCAGCTTATATTTACATTCTCATAACTGAATCTCTCTTCCCAATACTAACAACTACCGTTTCCCTCCCTTACTCACGGTTACCAGGGCTGCCACAAAACCCGGAAGCCACACTCATAACTAATTCTGCTCCATTTGACAGCATATGATCAGCTCAGCATCCTCGTTTTCTACATTAACACACCTGGACAATACCATCTCAGCAAGTAGCCCGCTATTCTCCACTCCCAAAACAGCAAGACCACCCGTTGATTCCATTTTCTTCCTTGTTCTCCTCCTTGCGTAAGTAATTCTGATTGAAGGCCCAGTAGCTCCATCATTTTTCCTCTCCGAGGCACCATCTTTTGCATACACCTGTAAGCCCACCCTCTGCAATGTATCTGATTAATGTGAAAAGAAAGTGAAAACCATATAATATCATCATAATCAGCCTAAGTAGTTGTCAATACAACATGTGCATGCAATAAATAAAATGCCAAATCATAAGTCACAGATTAATATCTACCAAAGAATATATTTGCAACAATGGAATAAATATTTCAAGAAACTATCTTACGATGAGAAACAACAAGTTTATCTTTAAAGAAAATTTAGGAAAATATTAGCACCAGATTTACCAAGGGAATAATTGGAAGCAAGTTCAAAAAATAAGCTGGATTGACGGAACCTCTAACATTTTAAAGTGAAAATGACAAACATTTGTCGTATTGCACAATTAGGAGTTGAGAATTTATACGAAGAAAGATACTAGGTTAAAAGCCACTTAGTAGGTCAGAAACCAATATAAAATACATTAATCAATTCCAGCAACAAACTTAAATACGGAACATATGAATAATGGAGATATAAATTACTTAATGGTAAATGTCCCAAATAAATCCAACGAGTCATTAATAATCTTGTCATACAAAAAAAAACAATCATTATCCCCTTTTCGAACAAATCATATGGTCCTAGAATTTCATCAACTAATAAGGTTATCAAATGAATTGTAATTACAATTGAAACGACTGAAAAGAATAGGATATATGAGTTAATATACGCTCTAAAGTTGAAAATATCATAAACAATTTTAAATTAAAATTGGAAGAGAATTGCAACAGCTACAGTAAAATAATAATTTATGTACAGACCTGGCAATATAATCTACCTCATATCCAGGTTCAGCTTCCTCTTGCAAATGCTTAATCCATGAGCTTACTAGGGTTCGGTACTTTTTACTCAAGATCATGGCTCGCAGGGGAATTGGTTGGTTATCATTGGCCATAGCTTCTAAAGCTTCTAGCAACTCAACAATTCTTCCTGAACTCAAATGTAATTAATCTCAGATAGAATTTACTTAAGCTTGACTGTAAGAAAGCACCAGATCAACCATAGCTAGCAGTTCAACTAATTATAGTGGTAAAAAAAGGGGAAAAAGAAAAAATTGTGGTAAAGAATGAGGGCAATGTATATTAGTCCTAGAAAACTTAAATAAGAAAAGAAAATGAGTACCTTCTCGACATAAAGCACGAAGATACAGAGAAAGAGGATCTTCAAAATTTCCTTCATTGTGCAAAACAATCATTCCCCCTTCGAAGTTTCTAAGGGCACGGAAATGCCGTATAGCTTCTCCTGCAACACAATACTTGGTAAAGCACTCCACTAATAACCTAAACAAGGAATTGCTTGTCATTAGTGATAAGTGTGTTTCTATGATATATGAATCGTGAAGCCATTCGGCGACAAATAAGAACGTGAATATATTGACAAAAAAGAAGTAATACCCAGAACAAGTGGTATAATCTCAAAGCCATTGATTTCAAGTAAGTTTTTATTTTAGCAACTAGCACTTTGAAAATCGTGAAACCTGAATAAACACTTCATAGTTAACCGAGAGTTGTCTCTGAAGGTCCAAAAGAAAAACACTTTTTCCTATTTCATTATGTTCTATTGGTTTTCTGCCTCATACATAATTAAATAAGAGGGTTCATAACATATCTGCATTATTCCTAACCGCATTAAATTCACAGCATGCGTGCCTATGGATGACAAAATCAGTTTTATCCAATCACACCATCATGATAGTGGCATAAAATGCACCAGCTGACGTACCAAGAGTTTAACAAGAAACAATATGACGGTACAAATCATACCGAAAAACAACTACTTTAAAAAATTAAATTCAACCAAAAAAAGATGCTTACGCGTGTGCAAACGTTTGTGATCTTCGACCATCCTGCCAAGTAATTCAGCAACATCTTGCACTCTACATGTCATATCAGAACGCCAAGATGAACCTTCTAATAATCTATTTTGAATAGGGAACTCTATGGGCACTGCAAAATAACACAATTCCATTGATGCCTTGCAGAAATTACCTGTCATAAGACTCAGCTCTCGTATACGCTTGGATCACCCAATCATATGACTCTGTATCAGGTTTCATGTATTCTGTCATATAAACGAGTATATTAGTACAGAACCTAAACATGGAAAGCAAAATTTTCTAGAAAGTTCGGGAGCATAATCCGTTACGAACAGCACAGGTTTCTACATTGAAGAGACAAAAAAGCTCTAATCAACCCTAAATATAATGAAGAACAACTAAACGCGCATATAACATAATCACCAACAGCGGAGAGGAGAGTTTGAACCTTCTCCATATAGCATGTTCTCAAATGTCGCGAAAGCTATTTCAGGAATTCCACAAGTAGCCTAAATTATTCAGAAAAAAAAAATCATATAAATGTAGCCCCAGAATCAGTCGTGATTCAGGAAACAAAGTTCAAACAAATTGAAGAAACGAATCACCTGCACACTAAGAAGACAATTGAAGTGGAAAGTCGTTGCCATTCGCCCAGCTGCCTCCATTTCGTAGGCGATTTCTAGGGCATTAGAACGGGCCCAAAATTTGCAATCTTTCACAATCAAAAGGTCATAGACCTCATCCATAGCTCTCAATCCTCCTTTGGCGCCTCTCAAGAACACTCTGTTCGCATCCTCAAGATGATTGCTCCGAACCAGCTCCTCCGTCACAAAGAACCAGAAGAGAAAAACAACGTAACCAAAACAAGCCCTAGAAAAAGCAAATGGATTAGTACAAAACAAGATTCGGAATCGGCAAAAAAATGTTATGTGGATTAAGCTACATGTAGTTTAATATTCAAACGACTTGTCGTTTCTATTAAATCTAATCGTTTGTTCATAAAAATCACACGTTGTTTGGAATTTGTGTGTTCTTTTAGGCAAGCAATTGAAGATGTGTCGTTTTTAAAACCTGAATATCAAAAAGCCTATGCCTTCCAGATTCAGGATTTTGGGTTATTGTTTGAAATATGTAGGGAAACAACTAAAATCACCTGGGAAAATTAACCAGACATAAAACTGAAAAGTAAAAAGACACATATATATATTGGCAATGTCGAAAACCTCCACTTTGTTTATTATTCAGCTATTATTATTAGAAACATTTAAAAAGGAAACATGAAATGTTTTTTGAAGCTCACAAATATATATTTTGAAAGATAGAAAGCTTCAAAACGACACATATTGTTCCCTCTCTCTCTCTTCCTCGTATGATACTGTTGGCTAATTATCATCGCTTTTCGCCTTGGCTTCTTTGAGCATTTGGAGGAGAGCAGCAAACTTGACTTCGTCAAGGGGCTTGCTAAAGCAGTCATTCAGGCCAGCTTCAACAAAAGCATATCGTTCAGGACCCTCAAAACATGCAGTGACCCCAACGATGAGGCTCTTAACGCCCATAGCTCGCAGCTCCATTGTTGCCTACACCATATAAAACAAATTTTTTTGAAAAAAAAAATCAGCGTAATTATAAGGTTCTTTTTTTGTTTTTTAATTGATGGATTGTAAAAACATTCGTGTTTGGTAACGTAGGGTCTGTTTGTTTTATGAGTTTGGAACATGATGATTTAAACTTTATTTAGTTTGAAATATGAAGTTTAAAAAATATGGTTTGAAAAATTGATTCAAAATCTTGAAAACAAAAAGAAGGTAATTCTAAATTTAGAGGAAATTTTGAGTTTAGACTGTTAAATCATAGTTTGAAATGTACTTAAGTTTTTGGTTGTGAAAAGCTGGTTCAAGATAAATTTCGGGTTCAAACTATGTAAACCTTCCAACCAAACGGGTTCTTAAACTCAGAACGTTAAATTTCAAATCATTGTAATTACGTCGATAAACCGAAGTCAATTAATAAGCAAAATACCTCTTTTTTTTTCTTTTTTTTTTTTTACATAAGTGTTAAATATACGATTTAAAATTTAGGGTCTAGCATACAAATGGCTAAAAATTTAGAGCATATATATTCAGTGCAAATTTCGCTACATAAAATATGAATAAATTGTTGAAACACATTTTTTTAGTACATACGTGCATGTTTTTTAAAAACATTAAATTGTTCCATATTTGAGGGGGAGAATGAATAAATACGTACCTGTATGCCATTCATGACAGGCATGTCCATGTCTATGAGAATGAGATCAAAAGATGCACCAGAACGATGAAGATCAACAGCTACCAATCCGTTCTCAGCAACTTGTGCATCCAAACCCAGCTGTGATTTCATCAACAACCTGTGCAGTAGTCGAATAAAAGCGCTGTCATCCACTATCAGCACAGAAAACTTGTTTTCGTTATCATCATCATGATCAGCAGTTGGTGACTTGATGAGTTCTTCAGTTCGAACGGCAGTTGATGAGCTCGCTTTCGTTTCATCAACATGATCAGCGGCAATCACAACTCCCTTTCCTTTGATGTCAGTTACAGTTGATTCCTCTCCGAACGCCATCCTTTCTTCTTTCTCTTGCTGATTTTTCCTGTGTGATGATCACAACAAAAACATTCTAGTTATTATAAACCAAAGACTAGGACATAATGTCACAGAGAAAAAAAGAAAATGAAAATAAGATTTGAAATACTTTAACCAATTGCTAAATGGTGAATACAATGCTCTCTGGCTAGGCTGGCCTCAACATATATAAGCAGTAAAAGGTGCTCACAGAATCCTCACATATTGAAGAAGGCATATATATTGCTGGATTGGCATTGTTGAAACTAGAGATATAGACAGATTATCTTATCAGTTATATATGAAAAATAAAGGAACAAGAAATTAAAACGTAATCTGCAAATTGGATACTCTTTTAATATAGAAGAGACATATAATTAAGAAGGAAGCAAAATCCAGAAAATCATACTTGGTAAGAGTCCCTCTAATCATATTAATTTCATCATCTGACGCTGGATACGCAATAAAATCTAAAAAAAAAGATCTATTTTACACAAACATTAATATCTTTGACCGGTAACGGATGGATTTGAAATCTTATTCCAAATTGCGCACAAGTATCTACGTTTTAAATGGAAACAATAAGTGCATAGTAAGGATACAATTTTTAGTTAGTATCATTTCTATGCGATGCAAAAGAAAACTAATTTTGTTCATATATATATATATATCTTCTTTTAAACTTAAGAGTGAGGAATTGAACTTTAGATATTAGTATCATCTAACACCGGATACACAATGAAATCTAAAAAAATAAAAAAAGCCTATTTTAGACAAATATTAATATCATCGGCCGGTAACGGATGGATTTAGCATCTTATCTCAGACTGCACACAAGTATCTACTATTTAATTAAAACAATAAGTTCATACTAAGGATAAAAATTTTAATTAATATTATTTGTATGCAATGCAAAAGAAAACTAATTTTATTCATACATATGTCTTCTTTTAAACTTAAGAGTAAAGAATTAAACTTTAGACCTTAATATCATATCTACTAAAGCTAACTAGGTGTGAAATTACCATTAAGCTAAACATGAAACCTGCAACCGCTACAAAATAACTTCTATCTTATAAAATGTAAATTATAAATTTAATATTCTAATTGTTTTTATAAAATTAAGAGGAAAAAAATAATTGATGAGAACATCAAGGCTGCAAGGAATTTTCATGATCCAATTCAAGTTCCAGTTGGCCTAGTGACGAGGGCTCGAGCTAAAAGATTCAAAGAATAGCTAAATAACTTGGTCTGGAGAGTTCTACAACAAGAAGAGAGTGTGTTTACTACCGAGGGTAAACAAATGCTAGTTTTGCTCATCAAAGTAGAGCCGGAAGGGAGGCAATCATTCGTACACACTCATTAAGTGCCGTACTCGTGCATTGAGTCCTTGCATGGCCAACTTGCATGTTCATTCCGTGCATGTACACATGTAGTAGTGGTGTGTCCAGCAAAGAATCAAGTTGAGATTCAAGATTTCAAGATTTGAATTCTTTGTTCAAGATTTGAATTCTTTGTAATCTTAATTTAGTTTAAGTTTTAGTTTTAGAATTTGAAATTTAGAATCTTTGTTTAGGCTTTTATTATAGGCATGATTAGGAGGAAGGAATCTTAAGTTAAATAATTCCATCCTAGGGTTTATTTAGGCGTTACTTTCATTAAGGGTAGATTAGAAATTTTACATTTAAATATAAACCCTATGTGAATTTTCGGCCATATAAGGCCATCTTTCAGATTATGCAATTCAGATTTTTGATGATCATTCATATTGAAAGTTATTCTTATTGAGTTCTTGAAGAAACATATCTAAACTTATCAATGATTCCTTGTGGCGTTCAATTGACTTATCAAACGGACTGTCCATACCCGTCTGTGGCGTCTTCATCACACCAAGGTTCTTGCTTTGCTAAGCAACGGGTCGCGGTTCCACTTAACTTGAGAGGTCTTAGGGTTCAAAATTCCAGATATGGTATCAAAGCCTACTCTTGACTGGTCGGTGGGCGCATGTGCAAAGGTTCCCTGCACGAGGACGTGCAGTCTAAAGGGGTCGGGAATGATGTGTCCCATATCGGTTAGCAAGCATGAGGAAAGAACGATTTCCAGCACAAAGATGTTCTAAGTTGCTACCCTGAGGAGATGGTCCTTTTCAAGTGCTAGAACGGATTAATGACAATGCTTACAGACTTGAATTACTAGGTGAGTACAATGTTAACTCTACTTTCAATGTTTCTGACTTGAGTGCTTTTGATGCAGGTGTTGATTTGAGGACAAATCCTTCTCAAGAGTGGGGGACTGATGAGGATATCAAGGCTGCAAGGAATTTTCATGATCCGGTTTAAGTTCCAGTTGGCGCAGTGACAAGGGCTCGAGCTAAAAGATTCAAAGAAGAGTAAATAACTTGGTCTGGAGAGTTCTACAACAAAAAGAGAGTGTGTTTACTACCGAGGGTGAGCAAAGGCTAGTTTTGCTCATTAAACTAGAGCCGGAAGGGAGGCAATCAGCCGTACACGCGCATTGAGTGCTGTACTCGTGCATTGAGTCCTTGCATGGCCAACTTGCATGTTCATTTAGTACACATACACATGTAGTAGTGGTGTGTCCAGCAAAGAATCAAGTTGAGATTCAAGATTTCAAGATTCAAGATTTGAATTCTTTGTTCAATATTTGAATTCTTTGTAATCTTAATTTAGTTTAAGTTTTAGTTTTAGAATTTGAAATTTAGAATCTTTGTTTAGGCTTTTATTATAGGCGTGATTAGGAGGAAGGAATCTTAAGTTAAATACGTCCATCCTATGGTTTATTTAGGCATTACTTTCATTAAGGGTAGATTAGGAATTTTACATTTAAATATAAACCCTATGTGAATTTTCGGCCATATAAGGCCATATTTCAGATTATGCAATTCAGTTTTTTGATGATCATTCATATTGAAAGTTATTCTTCTTGAGTTCTTGAAGAAACTTATATGAACTTATCAAGGATTCCTTGTGGCGTTCAATTGACTTATCAAATGGACTGTCCATACCCATTTGTGGCGTATTCATCATATCAAGGTTCTTGCTTTGCTAAGCAACGGGTCGCGGTTCCACTCAACTTGAAGGGTCTTAGGGTTTGAAATTTTAGATTTGATATCGGGTTTCGTCACGTGGTTGGCGTGATTCGTATCAATAACATAGAAAAATAAATTGAGTGCTGGAAAAGGAAATAAATGGTTGTTGTTAGATTATGGTGACCTAAATTCAATTTAGCCTAATCCGAAAAGCTCGCGATGCAACAATTGTAGTGAAAGAACAAATATAAGATTTTTTATAAGATCTGTGGTGATAACGGATGGATCGGGTCGATAGGCTCAATCTCTTAGCCCACCACATTTTGCATAGGGTTTTGTTTATGTCTATATATACGATGTATTACGTTAGGATTTCGGTATTATCGTTTTAGCCTCCCTAATTACCTCCATCTTGTAATTTTTTTCGAGTTTAATAATTTTTTTTTCCTTTGCTTGTAATTTTTTCCTGTATTAGGTTTGCACGTAAATCTTCATGTGTGTTTTTTATTATTTGTTTCTATCGCATTATTTACGTAATAGTTGCAAATGATTTAAGAGGGAAAAAATATTTTTTTGTAGAATAGGAATCATGATGTATCCTCGCTAGACCATGTAGTGGGCCCTAGCAAATAGAACCTACCCTGTGAGTTCGACTAGGTTGCGTTCCCATCAAGATGTTTAGGAACATAAGAAAAAAAAAAAGGCTATATAACTTAATTAAAGCATAGAATAAAGTCGTATTTATTGTATTTTTTATCTTCAACATTAAGCGTCATAAAAAAAAAAATAAAAATTATACCACGTATTTAGATATTCTTAAAATATTTTTTCTTAAAACTTAAGTTCAGACCAAATTTGAAACTTTTACGTGTAAAAAGTTAATTTTGAGCAAATTTATAGTGTATTTGAAAGTATTAGTTAGAACCAATTTTGATTGAAAATATTGTAGTATATAAGATTTTTATAACATATTTTTTCTTGACACTTTGTACGAGAACTTTATATTATATCAATCAAGAATTTTGGTTTTAATTTATATTGCTAAATGCCACGTTCCTACATTCTCAAACGCCTTATAAGTCATTGAAGTCTGTTGATGAACCTTCTTCAATCTTTTCCTTCAATCATTGAGCCAGAGGCACTTTAATGGAGCATAGGTGGAAACTTTGACGCTGCATTGAGTCAATTGCCATGCTGTAACAAAGACCATTGTCAAAAACCGTCAACTACCCGGTAAAAAAATAAAAAATAAAAAACCCTTCAACTCTGAAATTCTCGTTATTGAATACTTTGACCGGCGAGATTCACGACGTAAATCAGGAAACGGCAGTAAACAAATGAAACGTCATCCCATGAAACGAAGATGGAGTGAAACGACAACCTTGTAGAAAACGACACTGAATAGAAAAACGATAACAGAAACAAAAAACGACACGAATTGGCAAAACGATTAACAATATTAGAAACGACACTGAATAAAAACGACAACAATCGAAAAAGGAAAATATACAAGAAAATGTATGGACAGGAAAACGATGGAAAGGCAAAATCAACATTAAGTTAAACAACGAAAACAAACAAGAAACGACATAAGTGGAGAAACGACAAAACCCTCAAAGCAAATAACATCAAAATGGACAAGAAATGAGCAACGAAATTAGCTGGCAAATGATAAATTAAAATAATGAAACAGCAACTAATAGAAAATGATGTGATGTGAAAACGTCAACAAACTCAAAGCTACAACGCAAACAGAAAAATGACTTCAAATGCAAAACGACAAGAAACAAAGCCAACATCAAAAGCAAGCATTGAAATGAAACTTGACAATATGAAAATGTTACAGGAACAGTACTTAACTCAAGTAAATAGAGCTGTCTAGCGATTCCCCTCTAGTCATCATGATTGAAAAATCATTTAAAATAAGCTTATAATATCTTTTGTTGGGCTCTTCCAGTCCCAACCATATTTCCTTTTAAGATATGAGACAGACAACCACATAAAAAACATACATTTAATTGTAGAAGAACAGAGAAGCAAAACTAATGGCTTAGCAAAACTAATGGCTTCTTTGTTACACACGTGATACTCGTGTTCCATTTAATACATTCTATTTGGGCACGGTGTTAAAACTATATTTTGTAGTTTTAATTAACTTTTTGTTCAAATTTTAAAAGAGAAAATATAGTAGCAATTTTGGTTTTAACTTAAACAAAGTTAGAATAGTTTAAACCATTAAATTTGAACCACAATATTGTAGCATATGAGGACTTTTAAGTTGTAGTTCGTTTTTGCTTTACATATAATATATGAAAGCTTTACATTGTTTACTGTTCAAATTTAGTGGTTTTAATCAATCTTCCAGACAACCTGGCAGTTCCAATTGCATTTTCAAACAGGCTATTAGATGGTGCCAGATTTCAAGGAATAGTAGGTGAAGTTGAAAGAATAGCTGGTCACGGCTGATCAGAGTTTTCATGTGCATCTCAATTCTTGTGCAACCTTTGCTAAGAATCTCATTATATAGATTGTGCTACTTCTCAAATCATTTTGATTATGCTATTTACTTGTTTCTTAACTTTCTCATTTATTATAGATTATACATATGTATATGATTATTTTTTGAAAATCCCTTTTTTTTTTTTTACAAACATAGTGTTTATTTGTTCTCTCTTTTTAATCTTCTGTATAGTAAATACATTTAGTTTAAATTAATTTCCTTATTTCAGAGCAATAATTAGATTAAAATCCATAGATTTTTACTAAGATCCATCCATAAATGTCGTTTATTTTTAATACAATACTTAACATCAATAATGTAAATTGATTTATATTTTCTTGTTTTTTCTTTTTTTGAAGAAACAAGGAACAGAACATGAAGTCCGATACATAATACAAAAATTTCAATTGGAATGTGCAAAGAAAAGCAATGACCATTGAATAAAGAGAAAAGGAAGCTGGGAACATATTAGTAATTATTAAATGGAAAATGTAGATGGATCGATAAGCTTATTCATGATCAACCAATTACAAGCTAATATAAGATACGTAGGAACTTTTGTTCTAGCCATTTTCAACACACAATTAAAAAAAAAACATGAATAATATCCTTTTGATATATGACATCATATATATGTGATTAATTAATATGCATGCCACGTTACCCCTAAAGCAATGCACTCATATATAAATTACTTTCTAGAAGAAGAAATCATCAAGAGCAGTGATATATATGAATACGATCATCAAATCCTGGAATCTAAGGCCATGATGGTGCTGAGATTCATGGGGTACATGTACTCTTCAGAGCCTATCATCATTTGCTGAACAATCATCCCATTAGCCCTCTCTGATGGATGAAAAGGGTCCCAAAATGCATAGATGTCTCTGTTTGGACACAGATTTGACGCCACCGTGCACAGGCCCAACCCATTATATGGTCCTTGTCCACAACAAGCTATCTTTGATGTAGTAAATCCTGCTCAATGTATACCACAAAAAAATAATATTACAATCCCACATTTTCTATATATACAAAAGTTACAATACACACACATATATATGAGATGATGAGAGTGTTGAGAAACCAAGTTTCAATTGCTACAGTATAAAAATCTCACACGCTGCAGAATAATAAGTTACAACTTCAAGTTCGAAATCGGTTCCTAAACACAATCAGGATGTTTGAAAGAAGATTTTCAACTGTAAAGTTTGAATTGTATGTTGTAATATATGAAAGCTTTATATTGTTTGTGGTTCTTCCAGCCACCCTCAGTGTGTGTCATATGTACCAAAGTTTTGGAAACATAGTTGGCATGGGTTGGAGATGAGTTAAGTGCCAACTTTTTTGTGACTCAAATTTAACTTTTCATGACAGGTTTTTAATGTTTCCTGCCATCTTTCAACCATGCAATTAAAGAGTTGTGAATAAATATGGGACCACAAACAAACATTGCTCCAGAAAGGCATATTACATCTTGCTTTGTAAAAGCTCACCTTGGGCATTGGCTGGATGTTGTACTGCGGGAACAGATATGTTCAGTGAATTAATGCATGAAGATGGTAAAAACAATTATGTGCTACTAAGTAACTGCCCTTAACCACTTCAGCTTACGCCATATCACGTATTTTATTATATATTATGATACCATACTAATATGTATGTGAATATTCAATGAAGCAAGTAACATATAATAATGTAGCGTAAAGGACATTAAAATTTATTTATGCGTACCAAATGCTTGAGGGTTACTGATGAAATCGTAGTGCGTTTGTTGTGTGTTGGCAGCAACGAATATGTCGGAACCAAGCTGTTGGTTGAGTCCTTTAATCATTTGAATGAGCTGCGGGTTGTACAAGTTAGCAGCCCGCTCGAGCTCAGTTGAGCACTGCCCATTAGACCCTCCTCTCATGGCCAGTTCGGCAGGAACACACCCGAGTGGCCCCGTTCCTGTCACCAAAACCCTCCGTGCTCCGAGGTCGTACAATTGCTGCAAATCACATATTTTGATTAGAGGCGCAATTTTGCATTATACATCACAAGTTATCACTACTGTTCACGCAGATTTACATGACAATATTTGATTGGTCAAAATATAGTACTAATCATGTTCAGTATTTTCTTTCGACATCATTGAAATATTGTTAGTCACGTTTGACTAATGAAAGTGAAAACAACTGAAATAACAAATTCTCGAAAACCACGCAAATTTAGGGAAGTTACCAAGAGAAGTTTTCGGTACTCGGTGATGAGAAACTTGACGTAGTCAGGTAGGGCATATTGGCGTGATCTTGCGGAATAAGGCACCAAATAGTAGTTGTTAACAAAATCGTTGCCACCAACAGTGATGAGAACAAGCGCTTGGTTCACAAGCTGCTTAGCCCGAGCGGGTCCAATAAGTGCAGCCACTCTTTGTTGGTATTGCTGGAAGTATTGAAATTGCCTGTACATTCTGATTATATTTATCTGCAAATTCACCATCAGCATTTTGAGCATCCTTTCCTCCAATATTTTTGGGCAGAACAAAACAAATTTTCACTAGTAAGAAATAATTAACTTACAAACTGAACGCCAGTGTCGTTGAGAATCCCGATACCGGCAGATGCAAAGTTGGCACCATCAAGTAGCCTCCGTCCAGTGAGCTGGGGACTCAAGTATGGCAATGTTGGTTCTGAACCAATTTGCTGACCTGAATAAATCAGCATGCATTTCATGTCAATTTAGTACTATTTTAGCATGAGCAAAAACACACCAAAAAAAATGTGCTTGTGTACTATAGTGTAAAATGAGTAAAAAAGACGTAACTGATAAAGTCAGGAATGTTGTAGCCATTAGAGAAACGGCCAGTGGGGCGATGACTAGGAGCATAGTCAATGCCGTAAGGAGGGGCATCTGCTCGGGCAGTAGTGGCCAGGTAATTGTTGTTGCCGTTGTCGACAAGTGAGTCTCCAAACACGAAAAATGCCCGAGCCTCAGCCGGAGTACTAAAGCTTCCCAATATCACGACTAGAGTGATAAAAACCATGAGCAAGAAAGACAAAGAGCTTGCCATGTTATTGGTGACAGAGAGTGTGTGTCTATGAAAACAAGCTAAATAGTGTGGAATTAGGCCCCAATGAAGGCCTTAAATAGTAAGGGGTTCTCATTGTTGGAAGGAAAAATATATAGATGGGCCCCACTCGAGACATAAGCGGGCTAGTACAGGTTGTTGCACATATGGCAGTGTCATGTGATCTTTGCAACTTGGCATTGACGACCTATAGATGGAGCGTTCAATTATCAAGTTAGTGGTAATCAAAATTATCACCAACATAAATCTATGTCTATGTCTATGTCATCGCTGATACACTTCTGCGAAAAGGAACCAATTAGATGATTTTTTGTCTTGTTGGGGTTTTAATCAAGTTAATGATTGGAAAAATGGGAAATTTCCTCATTTAATACGTTCATGCCCGAAAAGACAACTTTGAAGGACACTAGTGACAACATGTGTACGGCCAATTGTTTGGGCGAGGGGTTGGGAATGGAGGAGAAGATAGATGAAGTACATGGTGTTAAGCCAAATGGAAACTCACCCAGTTTTAAGGATATTCATGAGTGAACCAATTGATATTTGAAGATTGTACATGGTCTGTAAGTTTTTTAGCCACTTTTGCCAAAAAGAAGTTATTCTGAGATTCATGACTTTCAAAACCCATATTTTGTGCTTTAAGCTAATGCTTGATTAGAAACTACCGAACATGAGCTGAAATTCAAGGCCAAGTATTCAACTGATTTTGTTACATTGTGGTCTTTAATATATGAAATGCAATTAAGGATACTAAACCAACCAAATGGTACCACCAGACCACGTGTGGTTACGACTATTGTTAGCTTACCAACTCTCCCAAAAGGTCTCCTCCTTAATAGTGCGATTAGACAGAGTTTCAAGTCAAGTCCCCCGCTTTGATAGCATATTAGTTTACCAATTCTCCCAAAAGATAAGAAGTGGACTGATAATAGTTTTATATTCTAACAAATCCCTTTCGTCTCCTCTCAGGTTTTATAGCCCTACGTTAAGGTTCTTGCCCTGTCAATAGACTATGCAATGTTGACTTCGGGAGTAAATTAACTAATCTCATCCTTACTTGAATCATGTTCTTTTTGTTTCATTAGTCAGCTACTGAATCGACAAATTAAAGGGCATGGAGACGAAATGGAACAAATTTCTTTTTTTGGGGAGAGAAAAGTAAAGGTTATTAGAGAAGTTGTATAGCCCTTGACAAATGGATCCCAGTGTGCAATATGGAAATATTCTTATAAATATGAATGTCTAAGCTTCACAAACGCTTGAAATAATTGTATCCTTTTCTAACTGTAACGCCTTGAAATTAATTAAGTAATGTTAGTATGTGAAATGGTATATTAGTGTGTCATAATAAATATTTTAAACTTAATTTGAACATTTTGTGGAATTTCTAAATTAATATTGTTTTGATTATTTTGATTACTGTAAATTATTTTTATTTATCATTTTAAATTTTTTTAAAATAAAACAATTTGTCAAAATAGCTGTTTTATAAAACCGTAGGCGGTACACGATTTTTGTATAGTGAAACAGCCAACGTCTCTCTTTATTTATACCTCTCTCTCCCCCTCTCTTTCACTCAACTCTCACTCTCTCTCTCTCCCTCCCCGTGCGTCTCTCTCTCTCTTCCCTCTGCCTCTCTTTCTCTCTCAATTTTTCTCCAAAAATCTTAAAAGAAAAATCAATTCCAAGCTTCAGGTTAGTGGATTGAAGGTTCGGGAACTTGATTTGACGACCAAAAACGCAAGTCGAAGCTTGAATTCAAGATTAGTTTCAAAACTTTAAAACTTTTTCAATTTTTTAAATTTCTTGGTATTTTGAAATCTAAGTTTTTTTAAGCTTAAAAAACCATCAATTTAAGTTAGAGAAACATAGAATAACTAGGATTTAAGCTTTGTTTCATCAAAAACGGATTTAAATAAAAAATTTTCATCTTTCTCCATCTTTCTCTAATTTTGGATTTTTCAAAATCTTTGTCCAAATCTTGTTTAAATTGGTTTAAAAGTGTTTTTTGATGTTCTTCTATCATCTATTGATGTTACCATGCCTGAAAATTGAGAAAAACAAGTTGAAATGAAGATTTGAGCTCGGGAGGCCAAAATCCCGTGCTTGAAAAATTTTAAAATTTTTTCAGATCGACAAGCCGAAGTTCATGTTCGGCAGGTCGGATTCATAAGTTCGGCATGCCGGATTCATATGACTGGCAGGTCGAATTTTTACAAGTTCGACCGACCGGACCTAGTTTTCCGACAGACTGAACTATACAGTTCGGCCAGCCGAACCGGGGCAACCAGACATGGTGAGATTTTGTTATTTTTCACCTGTTTTTACCGTTTTGAATCCTGATTTAGATTTTAACAATATAGTATAACTTTATAAACCCAAATGGCACACTAGGACACCATGAGATAGTTTAAGCAGCATAGGATATCTTAAACTAGATACTGATAGACTTAGTTATTATACATTTAAGGTTGTTTATGGTTCTGCAGAGCTGACATGTAGTGGACCAAGATTGTGGTGTAAGACACGAGCATGAGTATTGAGGTAGGACTTCTACCCCTTTTCTTTGGTAACCCAGTTTTTAAAATGATTTGGCCACAAAAGATATTTTTAACAAAAATGTTTTCAATAATGAATTGAGGAAAAATGGATTTTATTGACAGTTTTTATAAACAGTAGACTGAGGAGAATTTTATAATAAACCTCATAATGAATGTAAATGAAGATGAGAATACTTGATAAAAAGAGATTTTAATAATTATAGAAAGTTATATATATACATATATATGTATATGGGTATGATGTCATATAAGAGATCGGATCGTGTAGTAAGCGACCTTGGAGACAGGTCTTGAAACTCAGCTGGACCACTTCGGTGGTGAATATTATGGTTTGTCCGAAAAAGATAAAAGGTACTTTCTTGACGAATTGTTTTTAATAAAATATATTTAAATTAATTAATTTATTTGTTTAACTTTATTTTCTAAGGTAGAGTTTTATTAAAATTATTTATTTGTTTTAAAATATATAGTCCTACTTAGCCTTCCGCTCACCTTTTATTTATTTTCAAATCTTTTCCCTTTCTAAATGGATTTCAACTTAGGATCGGAGAAGAGTCCGTTGATTGAACTTGCGACTAGTAGAAGATTTGGGTAGGTTATAGTATAAATACTTCAAGGCATGTATAACTTTAACTTTCTCTTTTACTTTAGACTGTGGTTGTAATTTAATATTGTCAGTACTATGTGTGTGCACAAAATATGGATCAGTGGGACCCATTCTCGTTTCACCTGATCTCCTTATATTTATTTCTTTGATGTTTATTTTGTTATTCTTATTTGATTAATTACTATAATTACTTGCTTTAAAAAGATATTTTTTTAGATTATCACATTTTTATTTATAAATTTTAAATTATAAAACCCAAGTTTTAACTAAATTTTCATTTAATTAACTTAATTCAACTACCACATCACCTCCCGTACCGCGGGATGTGACACTAACCTACACAAGAGCTTGAATAATCAATGCAGTATTCACATTACTTAAAATGTTCTATGTGGCAATATTTAATTATCAACGTCGCCGTGGTTTCCCTGATATTTGGTGATAGTTGAATCATTGTCACTGTCACTACACGGCTCATAGCAATCCGCATATATACTTCACGAACTTTAGAATCAGATCCTGTTTATTTTATGAGCTCGATTTAGTTAATTAACTTTTGAAAGTCAAGGGATTAGGTTTTGACTTAAATATGAATTAAATTCCAATAAGACGCAATAAAAATTTAATACATCTCTTAGCTTTCTTCTCATTAAGAACTTCCTCAAGGATACAGTGAAAGAGACGGTACGTAAAGTAATGCGTTGCCGTATTGGCATGTGATTGCCATAAATGAATCTTCACCAAAAAATCACCTCCACCGATACACCAATATAATTAGCAACATATATATATACATATACATATACATATATATATATATATACACCCGCACACACACGCACGTATATATAAATAAACGTACTATAAATAACATGTAAGGATTTTTAGTAGATTATAGGCTTAGAGTTGGGTGACGATTCGGAAGACCAACTACTCTAAGAGAGCTTTTAAATTTACGGCCAATAATTTTCTGCAATGGGTTACATAATATTTCTTGTTTGACTGAATTATAATCAAGAATGATGGTAAGAAATAATTTGATTTAAATACCGAAATATGGGTTTTCCTCGAAATCAATATTATTCGTGAGCCTAGCTATCATTTTCACGAATAACGCGCTAACTTTTTATTAAAAAAAAAGAAAAAAGAGTCAACAAACTTGCGTTATTGGGTCCCCAAAATATTTATCCTTTAAACTTTAGGACCACAAGAGAGTAATAATATCTAAAGTATAACACTAGTCACAATGGGTAGATAGAGCCTTTATTTTCATTGCCAACTACTCTACAACATTTAACGTTATTGTGCATATACATTATACAAGTTAGCTGGAAAAACAATTCAAGCCTTTTATCGACTTAATTCATCCATTTTTTTTTATCCAACTACTTTTCCACACTCCTATTAAATTTCACCAGATCTGCTTGGATTCCAAGACATGATATATATATATATATATATATATATATATATACCATCTTACCTTATTTGATGATAACAAGCATTAGTATGAAACGACAAGACAAAGCAAAACTTGGTTAAACTATGAGATCGTGTCTTATTTTATTGGTGCAATATTAATACTCAGATTTCCAAATAGCTCATACATTTAGTTGCATTTCAACTGTATGCACGCAGACACGCACTAGCTATCATATGCATGCGGTTACTTGCACTGATCAAACAATCAACCAACCAAATTGTTTTAAACTAAAACTTTAATGAAGAACAATATGAATTTAATTAGTTCGTCCGGGTTAGATATATGATATTATATCTAAAGTGAAGATGATCATCAAGCAATGTTAAATTAATAATAGAGTTAGCAATACTAGAGTAACGATATTAAAATAGTGTACAATAATCATCGTGCATTATAAGTGTAGTTTGGCAAAAATAGTTCTAACAATTTTTTGTTGTTTAATCATTTTTGTTATAGTGTTTTCTCTCGTAAAATTTAAATAAAAAATAGTTTTAACCGCTCAACTAGACAGACTATATAGTCCTCCGGAAAGCATATGTGACGGCCACATTATTATAACAATTTTTGTTCTCATGACTGTGATTTATATAGACTAAAAAATAAGAAAAAGAAGAGGAATAACTGAAGAAGGAGGATTTATATAGACTAAAAAATAGGAGGAGGAGATCCCAACATGATAGGTCACTAAGAAATTACGAGGAGATCCCAACATGATAGGTCACTAAGAAATTAATGATACAATTTTTAACGTATTCATGAGGAAAAAGTTTGATGTAAGTACATATGACTTTTTTTGTCTTGCAAATAATGTCATTCATAAATTCTATTTCAACTTACGTCATTGTCGCCTTGCTGGTTTCTATAACGCCTAAAATTTTAACGTTTAAGCTTGGAATTTACAAGGTGAAATTACTTGTCATAAAAATTTAATTTTGAAGGGTTTAACATCCAACTTTTAAAAATTTGGGGTCAAATTATAAATTTAACTAATATTGACTAGCCACACGGCCATCAAAGACGAGCAATCTTATTTAACCATTTAAAGTTACAATCTCATTATTAACAAAACAATGAATCTCACTCTAAAAAATATAATATATGTTAGATTAAGACCCACACTTTTTTGTGTAGTAGGTCTTAATCTCACAATGATGAAAAAGATTTTTCTAAAGAAACATTAACTCACAGCTTGTAGTTGCAAGTTGTTTTCAGTTTAGGCTACTCAGCAACCCTATATTGACCCCCCTTTCTTCCTGTCCATTATTGGTGTCAATCTAATGTTGATCTGAGTCAGATCCGCTCTTTTGTCCCAACCCTAAATAGTGAAATTTGTGTCGTTTTTAAGTCGTGATCCATATTATCAAACCTTAACATTCTTCCTCATCCAATCTGTTAGAACACAGCCTCTAGTGTGCGGTGTCATTATCCTTCCTTTTTTCCTTTTTTTCAGAATTAGTTTTCTTGTAGAGTGGCTTGTGTATAGTTTGTGCTTTAGAACCAGTGCTAGACTCATTTGTTTACAGGCGTATAGCAAAACCCTTATATAGTATAATATGAATGAATTGTCTCTCAGCCGTCAATGAGCTGAGCTAATTCCCTGTTGCAAAAGTAATGCGATAGAAACAAAGAATAAAAACACACAAAATTTACGTGGAAACCCAAAACGGGAAAAAACCACGGGCAGAGGAGAAGAAAATCACTAAACTCGTAAAGGTTACAGTGGAAGCGTTAGGGAGGCTTAAAATTCGGTAAAAACAAGCCCTAATGCAATACATCATATATATAGGTATAGGCAAAACCCTAAAAGCCCAAAAATATAAATTAAACGGCCCAACAACACAGATCTCATAAAAAATCCCACTTTTGTTTTTCACCACAATTTGTCGCACCGCGAGCTTTTCGAGTCGGGTCAAACTAAATTCGGGTCACCATACTCTAACATTCCCCAAACCAGAATATCTTCTCCTCCTCCTTTTCTTCTTCTCTAGTAAGCATTATTTTGATCTCAAACACTTTGACTCTGTCCTCTCTTCTATCTCACTCCCCCACCATCACCTCCAATCCCTGTTCCAACCACTGATTTTTTACATTGTCGGGGTCATTAAAGGGCTTTCTACAAGCTGAATCCAACGTCGTGGCCATTAGACTTTAATTACACTGGGGCCTTCACCGCTTAAAGTCACCGAAAGACCTCTCACTTTTGATCGTGATATCTTTGGTGTCTAAAGTCCAAATAAACAGTTTGTGTCCCCCTACCAAATCAAATTTTGCAGCCAAGGTCTGCTACGACTACTTGAACCACGGTGCTACATTTTTTTTTTTCTGTGGATTTATTTTATTAATATTACTCAAGACTTTAATATAAAAATCGATGGACATTTAACTTGTTACAAAAATAGTGCGATAGAAACAGAGAACAATAGCACATAGATATTTACGTGAAAACCTAAAACAGAAAAAAACTACAAATAGAGAGAAAAAAATCACTAAACTTAAAAAAGATTACAAGATGATGGCATTAGGGAGGCTAACTTCAATAATGCCAAACCTAACATAATATATTATATTTAAAGGCATAGACAAAACCCTATGGGCCTAAAAACAAAAAATAAGCGGCCTAAATATAAGTTTTCGGGTTGGTCCAAACTAAATTCAAGTCATCACATTCTAACAATTGAAATAGTGAGTTTTAAGTTTTTTAAACTTTTTTTTTAAGATTTTATCTCACCGGTTGTTTGGCAACGGTTCTCATCACACCGTTCCCACCACAAACTCAGTTATGAACAGTGTAAAGCTCTCACATACTACAGTAAAAGTGGTTCTAACCAATGGTTCCCATCATTCTTTCAAACACCCTTTAAACCCTTTAAATTGTCTCAACTCACTTACGAGCATGAATGATTTATTATGGATTGGCCTACAATAGAAACATACCTTTGTTGGGCCTTAGTACATACTTCATATGATGTTGATCAGCCTGTGGTGTAATCCGAAATCTACAATCTCGAGAATATTTCAGGTAGTGCATGATTGTTCGACCAATTCCTATCCAAAAAAAAAAAATCCAACCAATTATATATGCGCTGGCAAAATTGGTAAACAGTAAGCACTTGTACAAGGCAGCGTAAAAAATAAATTGAATTATGCTTGCAACTACACATAGATATTCTTTTCCTTTTCTTGAATCTGGTATTTATCAAAAGATCCTACAATTCAGATTTCGGTAGATTTTATTTCCTTTAAAGTAGATTTTCGGGGGAGTTTGTGTTTCGGACAAAAAAAAAACATGAGAAAAAAAATGAGAATACTAAATAGTTGGTGGATGTTGAAATTTAACGGGAGTACCACTACCAAAGAATAGCGAGATATATGATAACGAATTTATAGGTTGTTTGACATGGTGGTTAGAATTATTGCTTAAAACTGTTTTTTATTGTAGCATGTAAAAACTTTACACTGTGGCATTATTTTATTTTATTTTTACTATAACATGTAAGAATTTTACATTGTTTATAATCGAGATTGTGATCCAAACCGACTTTGCCAAACAACCTTTTAAAATGGGACCTAATTCTTCTATTCAAGCTTTCTAAAAATAAACTTTTCCATATATAGATTAATTTTAAAGATTTTCATCAATTTGAGGGCTTGCAATGAACAGCTGCAACCAGTGCCGTAAACTCCCAATGCCCATAACACAATCGTGTTGTATGTGATTGTCAGAGAAATTGGTGAAACAGACAAATTAAGCCCAATATTTTATTAGGCGTGGGGATGTTATGAAATGGATTTAGGGGCCTTTAATTTTAGCTTTAATTAAATAATTATTTTTCTGGCATGATACAGCCCAGGGGTATGGTGGTGCACCACTGCAATCCCTCGTACCCCTACCAGTTAAAGCAATGGGGTGTACCGGCATTAATAATTGGGTTTTTGAAATGTAAATTAAAACTAAGAATTTGAATTAAAAGTAAAGCTTTATAATGTCGTAGTATAATTTTAATTTAAATTGCAGTACGTGAAAGTTTTACACTATATAAGTTGAAACTATATTAAGTTTTAACTAATATTGATAAACACCCTATAATTCTTTTTTGAACACCACCTGTTAAAATGATGTGTTATGAACACCATCAGGAAGAAAATGGCAGTGGCTCGTGATGGTGGTGGGTGGCGACAAAGAGTACCTTTGGAAATGTAGGTTGGAACAATAAAGTTTTGGTCTTAATTATTTTTGTTATATTATTTTTTCTTATAAAATTTAAAATAGTATAATGTTTTTTTTTTAAATCTTTAGTTCGAGCCATGTTTCTAGACGACATTTTAAGTGTTTTGTTGCAATTTTTGTTCTAATATTTTCAGAAGGGGTCTGCTGTAATATATTGATATATTGTAATATATTTTTTCTGTTTTTTCATAATTTTGTTTCGTTTATTATTTTATTGTATTGATATTTTTAGATTTTTTTGTGTTAATTTAACTTTGTTGAATCCGACTCTTAGATGCCATTTGGTATTGTTTCCACTTGTGGCATGAAATGTTTGTGCATGTGTTTTGAGTAAAAAAAAAATGAAAAAGTTTTCTAAACAGCTTTTGGTTGAAAAGAGAAATAAAAACAAAATGTATCTTGAGAATGGTGTTTGTTAAGAAAATATAAAATGGTTGAAATTGATATGTCAAATTATTTTTTTGTGGCCGAGAAGGCCAACCAAATGTCAGGACATGATATTATGAGTTATTTTCTTAATTATATAATTAATTAATGTATTATTGCTCATCAATTAGCTGTAAATAGCATGCAATGTCACTATGTTGTATATATAACTCATACGATCAATGAGAAATTGCATAATCGTTCTTCGCACATAGTCAATCCTTAATGTGGGATCAGAGCCCAACAAGCTTAAACGAGTTGTTCAAATTGTTCGATATAAAATTGGTGATTCTAAAAAGATCACCATCTCGCAGGGCTTGTAATGGGTAAAAGAAACTAGAGTCCTATATTATTAAAATATAATAATAAATACCAACTTATGAAAATATTGGGTATCTCTATTTAACAGGTTAACTTTTTGTAAAATTTACACAATGTGACCTTTTTAAAAGTGAATTAAAATATGTTTTTGTTTTATAAATATTACTTATATGTCCATTTTTTTTAATTACATATATTGATAATCTAAAATACCTTTTAAGTAAACTTTATCATGTATTTAGTCATTTTTAACAAATCTCTATATTTTTTTCATAGTTGAGTCATTGAAAAAAATTGATGTTAGAGAAATATAGACACACTTAATTAATTAAAATTTAACTTAAACAAAAAATAATAATCGATGTCATTAAATTACATACAATATAATTTCAAAAAATATAAGAAGTAATAAAAAATCAATATCATTAACTTAAAGAAAAATTTCATTGTAATACCCTGTATTATATCAAAATATAACTTTAGTATTTTAAAAAATTTCATGCCGATATTTCAACCTTTTAGAAAATCTTTGTTAGTACATCAAAGCTCTTTTTTTAGGACATGAAAAAACAAAAGACAAAAGATTTTGTCTTTTTGTATCATAAAAAAGGACTCCAAGATACTAAATTATGTAGCACATATTTCAAAAGAATTATTATTTTTGGAACCTATATTTTAATGAAATGGATTTTCCAACCTATATTTTAATGAAATGGATTTTCCAAAACCTTAAGGTACTTTTTTAATATTTCTTTTTTTTAAGGGATTTTGTTAATATTTCCAAACAACATGGAATAATATGATATTTCGTCCAAATACAAATATTAAAATGTTAATGACCTTATTTCAAATTTCACAATGTACATAAAAAAATTAAGAGAAAATTTCATATTAGCACCTGATGTTATATCAAAATATGAGTTTGATACCCTGTGTTTTGAAAAAATTTCATGTCAATACCTTAACCTTTTAGAAAATATTTTTTTAGTACCTTAGAGCCCTTTTTAGGATATTAGAAGACAAAATTATGCTTTCTATAGTTGACTGAAATTTTGATTTAAAAAAACCCCAAAAACTAAAAAAAAAAATTAATAAATTTTCAAAACACTCCTAAAACCTAACCCCAATCTCCTCGCTTCCCAAACAAACTTTAGCCTCCCCAGCCCTCTTCCTTCTCCGCCGTACTCCAACCCCCATCCTCTCTCTCCTTCGCCATAAATCCAACTTTGACAAAGCCCTCTTCTTCTTCTTCTTCTTCTTCTTCTTTCTACGCCTACTCCTCCTCATCCTCCTTTGTTCTCGACTCCTTCTTTGTCCTTTGCATTTCCGTAGCTCTCTCTCTTTTCCTCTTTGTCACTGACATCGACTCTGCCACCGCAACGGATCTCTCCTTTCATCACATAACAATGCTCCAACCTCCACTCGTCTTCTTCATCTCTCTAGAAATCCCCTTTCAAAACATTTTATTCTTTCAGATTTAACCTTGAACCTCACATCTAAATGATGACCCAATCTCTATCTCGATCCATACATCTCTGTCTTTTTCAACGACGTCATATTGAAATTAAAAGAGGGAGAGAAAGGGAGAGGAAAAGGGAGGTGTTGTTGTGACGACCGGCCTTTTTCAGACAGTCACTTGACTTTTTATAAACATCATTTCTTAAACATTAATCTTACTTAGTAAGAAAAATACTGAAATAAATTTTTTTTCTTTAATTTTATGAAGCATTTCGTAAAAGAAAACATAATTTAAACTTTTAAAACATACCTTAAAACTTTGACTTTCTTAAACTTAGAAAACACTATATCAAATAGTGAGAAAACATTTTCTTAAACTAGCGGTATCCATATCCAAGTCTTCGCAACTGTCCTCCGCAGTACCCAGCTTTTTTAACAGGATCTATTGGTCACCATAGGACTACCTACATCATGAAGGAACTTTTAATGAGCTTTCGCTCAGTAAGTTCAAACGTAATCTCACAAATAATTTTCATATGCTTTAAAAGCTTTTCCCATAAAAGCCTTGTTTTTAAAATGTTTTTCATAAAACATTTCTTAAACATTTTTTCTTAAAACGTCATTAATAAACCTTTTTTTGAAAACATAAATATGTTTTCATAAACATTTAACGTAAAATATTTCTTAGATTGTTTTCCATAATCATTTCACAAAAACACTTCATAATAAGGAATACAAGCAAATTCATAATACATGATTTTATTTATGTTCAATTATGGACTTTCAATTATGAGCGTATTATGAACATTTTTTTCTTATTTTAATTTTTTATCTTTGTCCCTTAACTCTCCTTATCTTGTAAACTTTAATATTTATACCAACATCATTAATCATGAGATCATAAACATGATGCTTTCTTTGTGGAAGACTTGAGACCATCGAACACCAAGGCTATGTACCTCGCATCAAGGAGGTCCAAACTTTAACTTTACTCATGTATCTCACATCAAGGAGACTTGTACGATACTTTCTTTTTATCTTTACTTTACCTTCTTATTAACTTTATTGAGCATATCAAATGCAATCATATCATATGCAAACACAGTTGCAAATCATAACTTGTACTGTAAAACTTATTGCATAACAAATGCAACATAAAACTTATAACTTAAACTGTAAAATATTATGCATTAACAAAATGCAAACATACTTTAGACATAATCAATGCAAATACATTACAAACTTTTACTTAATCTTTAAAAGTTTATGCATAACAAGTGAAAACATACTTTGAAAACAACACAACTTGTGTAACATTTGTAAACACATTTGTAAACATATATATAAACATTTGAAAATTATTTACTTCATGCTGTAAGTAAGATTTGAATTTACCTAGATTTAGCTCTAACGTTACTGTTTTCTTTCTTTTATTTTCATTAGTAGGCCTTTGTGTCCTAATCATATGACATCCGACTTATTAGTTAACTTTTTTTTATCAATCTCTTCGATTGATAATAAAACTTAAACATTAACCATTTTTTCCTTTTAACTTAACTTAGTACCTCATCAGTTTACCCTTCTCTTTACTTTGTACCCCTTTGCTTTTATAGAATTTATCATAAAAATTAGATTAAACAATAATCCTTAAGTTATTGCATTCATAATGTACTAGAAATGCTCAGGTGTTACAGTTGTCTTAAAGGTTGGAAATGGCGATGGTGTGTAGACAAAGGAAGGTCCGGAAAGGAAGGGAAATATCAGAGGGAGGGGGGGTCTCGGATGGTGGGGACAGTCTCATAGGAGGTCTCGGAGGGGAGGGGTCTCGGGGGTGCACGGGGTCAATCTTTGGGCAGGGGTTGTCTTAGGGGTGGTGGTGTCTTTGACAGCCAGTGTGAGGAGGTTAGGGTGGGAGGAAATAGGGTGTTTTGGCTTTGCTGATTTCTATTATGCTGAGTTTTGTAATTGTAGGTTTGAATGGAATAAGAAGTTGAAATTGATATTTTTTGGGTTTTTTTCACTACAATTTTTTTTAACTCAAAATTTCAATCAACTATATAAAAGGATAATTTTTTCTTTTTATGTTCCAAAAAGCTTCAAGGTATTAAAAAAGATTTTTTCAAAGATCAAAATACCAGGATAAAATTTTCCAAAACATAAAATGACAAACTGATATTTCCATACAACAAAGGGTATTAATATGAAAATTTCCCAAAAATTAAATTCCAAAATCTGTACGGAAACTCCAATGACGACTAACGGGATCTCTTTATGGCAAGCAACATTTTTTTTTTTGGGGGAAATTGACAAAAAATCCATCCAAAAATTTTAATTGGACAAATTGCCTCTTTTTTTTTTTTTGCATAAAAAATCAAGCCTTTTTGAACAAAAAAACTACTCCAGTTTTTTTTTCATCCTATTAAGATTTTGTCATTGCTTTAAATTTTTTTTATCTTATTGAGATTTTTTTTTATTTTAATGACATGACATAAAAATCATTGATTTAATTTTAAAATTTTTTATTCTACTTGTCAAAAAAAAAAAAAAAAAAAGCTTTTTTTTAAGGTCATTTATCACGATCCCCCTACTTTTTTCCTCGGTGACCCAAAAAAAAAAAAAAAAAAGCGTTCTTGTTTTATTTTTTTTTCCGTCGGGTTCTCAATTGATTGGGGTTTCAAATTTCACCGCGAGTAAGATTAGATATTCCCGTGACCATGTCCGAGAAAGTCATTCTGGACCGGACGGAGAAATCGGCCGAGATTCCTTCCCGGTCCCCTTTCCCGCCGCCGCCATCGCCGCATAAGCAGTCGAGAAGGGACGATGGGACGAGTGGGAGTCTTAAAGCAGGCTCTGAACCCGGCGATGAAAGAAGGTGAGGGTATTCTTCTTCCTTGTTTTCTCTACAATTTCATAGCCATGTTTGTAACAGATTATGCTTTTTCACGTTCTTATATCGGTGTTCGTTTCTGTGATCGGAGTTTGAGCACAATTCGTGAATCGAAGGGTTTTTGTATAGAATCTTGGATTAAGCTCTGTGTGGTGAAGGGAATAAAACCTGAAATTGAATGTTGATTTGAAATTATATGGAAAAATTGATTTCTGGTTTGCCTCGTGTATTTTACGTTTACTTTTTGGTTGTGGAGAGAAGCTTAAGCTAAAGAGTTGGTAATTTTGTTGAAAGTGTCTGGGTGAATTGGGACTATTTGAATTATTCTTGTTGTTCATGCTTGTTTAATTTTAATTTAAGTTTGTTAATATCAACGAGCGTTTGTTAATATCAACGAGCTTATATATATGTGATATGTAGTGAATCAGACAACATGGAGAAGCCAATGTTAGTTTCTACATATCCTGGTTACCAAGTAAGACACACACACATACATACACACACGTGTATATATGTATAATTTGCACAAGTAAATAAGGTATTTTCCTCTCCTCTTTTCTATAGCAATTATATAATACACGATGAATTCAACGGTAAATAATGGAACATGGAAAAGTCAATATCAGTTTCTACATATTCTTCTTATCAAGTAAGACATATATATATATATATATATATATATATATATGCACACGAGTGTATATATGTATAATTTGCACAAGTAAATAAGGCATTTTCCTCTCTTCTTTTCTATAGCAATTGTATAATACACGATGAATCCAATGGTAAACAAGGCAACACCTAGTTCCTATGTATATATACAAAGAAACTTCCATGCCCATATATGAATTGATACATCTGAGAGTAGATACAATTGAAAATACATGTATGTGTTTTTATTTATGCATTAGTACATAAGTGTGTGTATATGTTTTGATTGTTTCGAGGCTTCAATTTATCAAATTGTCTACAGCTTATTCTTATAATATAAACTTCTGTATGAACCTTGTATGATTTGATTTTAAATCTTGAACATCTACGTGTTTTTGTGGAGATTAAATAAACTTGGTTTATTATTTGAAGGAGGATGATAGGGTTTTGCGATCTTCCTGAAAAGATAGTAGCGGAAATCATGTCATGGCTACCTCCTAAGTCTTTATCACAGCTTAAGTGTGTTCAAAAGTCGTGGTACACTCTCATAAGCACTCTTATGAAAAGCCCATGGTTTGTGACAAAGCATCTCAAGCATTCTAAAAGCCGTCCATCCTTATTCCGGAGGACCATCTACCTAGATAACCCCCATTTTAGGACTAAAAATTCATTTATGACGTTCAGCGAAGTGGATGATGACAATGACCAAATTTGCTTCAATACTAAAGAGTTCAAAGTGCCTGAATCTGTGGCTGGTTTATGTGGTTCTCATTGTAATGGTATCCTTTTCCTACCAGATAAGGACACAAACAAGGTTTTATTATGCAATCCAGCAATCAGGGAATTCAAGCTTCTTCAGAGTTCATGCTTTAAATCCAACTTTAAAACAAACTTAATGATGGGATTCGGCTATGATGCCATTGCCAATGTTTACAAAGTCGTCAGAGTTGTACAACTTCATAGTAGTGCTGCTGCTGCTCCCATTGGAGCTGAGGTAGGTACTTTGGGTAGTAATCGTGGTGATTCTTGGAGGGAGATTAAGTTGAAGGTAGAAATTGATATCACATCTCTTACTATCGATGAGGTGTACAACAAAGGAGTCTATTATTGGGTGATATGTGATAAATCTTATTTGAAGAAAATGATTATTTCATTTGATATGCATGAGGAGGAATTTCAAACTATTCCATTTCTAGAAGATCAGGATCGGCAGGAGTTTGACGCCACATCTACAACAACAATTATAAACTGGAGGCTATGTTTGTGGGACGAACATGTCACTTTGTTTCGGTATATCGGAAGCATACAGCCGTGGCCGCTGAATTTGGATGGAAAGCCCATTGAAATGTGGGTATTGGATGAAAACTCTGGAAGCCGCGGAAAACAATCTTTTCGTTGGATTAAGCGTGCAGATTTGCTTTTGAACGGGAAACTTCGTTATTATCCATTGGCATTTTGGAAGAGGGATGAGCTCCTTTTGTTTACATCTCAGATAGGCCTCCTCGTTTCGTACAACTTAAGTACCCAAAAACTTAGAAATGTGCAGCTTTATTATTCCTATAACAGGTTTTATCGCTTCTTTGTTTACGTGGAGAGTTTGGTATCGATGGCAGGGGCGAGAAAGATGATGACTTCATCCTAATGGGGTATCATGTTTGTTTGTTTTCTCTAGCTCCTTCAATAATGGATCCAGATGAGCAGGAATTGAGAATTACACTATCACGCAGTTCCTCGTTACTTTATTTGCGAAATGAAGACTTTATGCGGGAATTGGGTTTGTTTGTGGTTTTGAAGTTTTAGTGTGCATTTTAGGCTTTTTGTGGACTTCAATAGTGCTTGTATTATTTTTTTTTTAATTTAATAGTGCTTATTGAAATACAAACGCAGAACATTCTGAATTTCATTACTTATTAAAATAGCACAATCGAATTTTCTAGTGGACTTAAGAAATAACTAATGACAATAATTTACTCGAAAATAAAAAACCTAATGACAATAACAATGACAGGACACATGGAACAAAGAGAAAATGGGTAATTTTTAAAGTAAGGAAGGAGTGATCTCTCCTCTAGGTCCTAGAGTCCAAGGCCATAATGGTGCTGAGATTCATTGGGTGCATGTACTTGGTATCTCCCTCCAAAATTTGCCTCACTACTATTCTGTTTGCCCTCTCTGATGGATGGAATGCATCCCAGAAAGCATATATATCTCTGTTGGGGCACAAGTTTGATGCTATAGTGCAAAGTCCCAGACCATTGTAAGGTCCTTGCCCACAACATGCAACCTTTGATGTAACAAATCCTGCAAATCACCCATAAACACAATAATGTCACAGAATATTTGGGGAAATGGGATTGAGTTTAATGCCTTAAAATTTTAAATTTTGCAGATTGTAATATTTTAGTGGTCAACTTAAATCCAAAGCATGGGAGTCTTCAGATTATCCACATCCTCCCATTCATATATATGATTGTGCAAAGCTTTCTTAGCAACAGAGAAATGATTGAGTCATGAAAGTTACGACTTGAAAGTGCATTTATGTCGTTTGTTACATCGTGGGTGGACAGTACGTCAGTGGGAAAGGCTTATCATTTGTCCATAGTGTTTGATAGGCTCAAAGTTTTAGACATCGCCCATTCCTCCTTAGTCCTCTCCAACTACATTCTGTGCAACATAAAAGGGGCCCGGGTTCATTATTTCTCATTTACATAAGGAGACCATCTATGAAGCTCACATTTACTTTTCCTGAGGATATGGTTGTTCTCTCTGCTATTCTTTTATTGTTATTGTTATTATGAATTTTTATGATTTAATTTAAGACTTGTTTGGGAGGACTTTTTAAAAGCTGTTTTTAGCTTCATGAATCCAAAAGTTCTTTCTGGAAGTGTTTAGATGAATTGTCGAAGAGATTTTGCTCTCTAAAAGTGCTTTATGTCAAAGCCGCAAAATGTAGCTTCTCAAAAAAGCATTTCTAAAATAGACTTTGAAACTTATACCATCGTATTAACAATACATTATAAGCTTAAATATAACACTTTTGTAACTTTTTAAAAAAATTGAAATCATTTTGACCCATCAAAACTCTTTTAAAAATACGGTTTTAAATATTTACTGAAAAACTACAGCTTTTGCTTTTCTTCTATTGACTAAAAGCACAAGCGAAAAGCTTTGTTAAACGGGCCCTAAGTTTTCCAGCTATAGTTCTTGAAACAAAAAAAAAAAGTAAAAGAAATAGACATGTTGCAGGTTAATACCATATGCTCGAGGGTTGGAGATAAAGTCCATGTGCATTTGAAATGCATTTGCAGCAACAAACACATCCGAACCAATCTCACTGTTGAGGCTATTGATCATTTCCACAAGTTGGGGGTTGAATAGTCCAGCAGCTCTCTGCAGCTCAACCGCGCACTGGCCGTTTAGGCTGCGCATGGCCAACTCTGCAGGGACACACCCCAAGGGTCCAGTTCCGGTCACCAATACCCGCCTTGCTCCCAACTCATATAGTCTCTGCATTGTAGTTAAACATTATATTTAACACCATAACAAAATCGTGCGAGTCTGTAATTTTTAGGTCTTAAGAGTTGACATGTGCATCTATCATAAATATACAATCAATGGTGAGTTATAACATTGCATCTGTATTATTATTATTATTATTATTATTTTTAAGTAAACATTGAAAGAACCTTGTTGTGGTGAAAGAAAAAAGAAAATTAACAAAAAGAAATTAGCCAGAGGTAAAAAGGAAACGTTACTCAAAACAGTATCATGCTGTTATTCGGGAAAAAAAGCCAGTTTGGTGAATAAGAAACCTGTAAATAATGTAGATAACAATACGAGGAGAGAGCATTCTATATTAATGTTGATTTATTCCTGAAAAGGCCTACCTAAATGAGAAGAGGGCTTGACAGTCACAATCAGATATGGCTTTCAATAAATAAATAAATAAATAAAAGGGACCATCAATGCAATTGCAAAATACTTGTTGATCTTACCAACCAAGCGAGCTTTCCGTAACTCACTTACCTCCATAAAACACATAACGAGTCCCCCACAATAAACATGAATCCATAAATGTGTCCCCACTTAACCATTACTCTTTTCCAACTTTCTTGTGACCATTTCCCTTTTGAAGCTTATGCCTAAAGTCACTAGTACTATAACACACTAATAATAATCATTAGAATAATAATCATTAGAATTAGAAAATTAGAGTCCTATTAAGTAGCAATCTAGCAAGAACAACAAGGCAATTACCGCAAGAGCTTTCCGGTACTCCGAAATCACGTAGACAACGTAGTCCGGAAGAGAGTATTGGCGAGATCTGGGCGAGAAAGGCACCAAATAGTAGTTGTTCACAAAGTCGTTGCCACCAACGGTGATGAGGATCAATGCCTCATTCACAAGTCTTTCAGTTTGCTCAGGTCCAATAAGAGAACTAACCCTTGTCTGGTATTGTTGAAAGTACTCCAATTGTTTGTATATACGGATAATATTCAGCTGCAAAAACAGAGGAAAAAAAATTTTGCAACATTTTTTTTTTTTTTTTTTGACTTAACATTTGCTCAGTTGAACACCACATAATAAAGTTCACAATGTCCTTTTCTCCTTCTCGAAAGTAATGATGAAAAAAAATGATAACTAGTCTATTCACTTACAAACTGAATTCCAGTGTCATTGAGAACTCCAATCCCAGCAGAGGCAAAGTTGGCTCCAACAAGAAGGCTTTGACCAGTCAGCTGAGGGCTCAAGTATGGCAATGTTGGCTCTGACCCAATTGCCTCACCTGGTTTTGCAATACCATTATACAACCAAAATTAGTCTAAACCACTATATATATAAAACACTAATCAATAAATACATAATCAGTACCATGTAAAAGAAGAAGGAAAAAAAAAGAGCTTAACTGATAAGGTCAGGAATGTTGAGGCCATTAGAGAAGCGACCGGTAGGTCTATGAGTAGGATAGTCGATGCCATAAGGGTAGTTATCGGCACGGGCGGTGGTAGCCAAGTAGTTGTTGTTGCCGCTGTCGACAAGAGAGTCTCCGAAGACGAAGAAAGCTCTGGCCTCAGCTTGAAGACCAAAGCTGCTAAGAGTGATCACAAGTACTCCTAGTACCATGGAGGAAACGACAATAGAAGGGCTATCCATTATGGAAACGACCTTACTAGCTAGGACTAATTCCTGGATCTATTACTTTGCTCTAGCAACCTGTCAATGTGAAATAAGTCCACAGGGCTTGGATTTATATAGAGCTCTAAAATGCTGCTAGCTCTCCTACTACTGGAGATGTCATTAAATGTGATCTTGTTCTATCACGCCAACACATGAGGGTAACTACGAGGAGAGTTCTCTTTTACAAAAAGGTGACGCTACTAGTTCCAAGTACGTCAGGTACTAAAGCATTGCTCGTAGGGTAATTCTCTTTTTGCCTGTGTGTGGTAACACCTTCCTTTGCATGGTTTTGTTTGTTTACACTTCATACGAGCAACGCGGTGTGTTACAAATGATTTTTAACTGATTGGTGTTAGGTTTTTATATAAACTCTAAGACTAACTGATTATGATACGAGTAGATCGAAAAAATCATGCTAAATTATTGTTAAAGATTAACGCTGGCAATGATATTTTTCAATTTTTTGATGATGTAATATAATGTAGCTTCAAAACTATGCTAATTTGCTAAATTACCGCCGATGAACTGCTTAGTTTTTACCATGTATTTTACTACTTTTGTGACAGGAGAAGAAGAAAAAAATACAGCTTATAAAAAATACGGAATTACATCAGAAAAACATGCAGAAGGGTAGAAAAATGCACGTGATTATGAAATGTAGAAGTCATATTTTGAATTGAATTGTGGAAATTAAGGTGAGACTCTTGGAGCTAGGTAATATGGATGTAACTACCTTTTGCAGAAGCAAAATTGACAGCGACATGTGACTACCTTTCACCTACAAAGCGAGATTCTGAAGCATGCGCAAGGCAAAGCAATATAGCTAGTCTCTTTTTTTACTTTAGCATCAATAATTGTCCCATATCAAAATATATAATATCTATATAGCTAGGGACGGACAGATAAGATAAAATATTAAAATTGTCAGAACATCTTTCTTTATTTTTGTTTTCAAGTAGCTGTGTGATAGTAATAAAAACCCCTGAACAATGCATTATAGCTTACTTGTGTTGACCCAAGAAGAAAAATTAGAAGCTATCAATTTATTTCAGCACCTTTGTTTTTTAAAAATGCCTATTGCCAAACCTGGAACCAATTTTAGTCTTTGTTATGGCTATATATGACAAAATAGGCATACAATTAGGATGCATATAACTAGAATATATCGATGAGCTTGGTCCTTTCATTTTTACCATACAAAAGCATGCATGTCTATTTAATTAGGGGAAAACGGACTGTACTAGCAAAAGATTAAGACTCCATGTGGGCAAAATAAATTTGGTGGGGTTAGGCTTAACTAATCCGGTACTAATTCACTAATTCTTTTCGCTATTCTACAAGGGAAAATAGAACTCTTACTAGTTGACATGTTGTTTAGGAACTCAGTTCAAATCACAAAGTCGTGGTTCAGACTAATTTTACTGTAGTATTTTCTCTTATAAAAATTTAAATTTCAAACAAACTTTGGTTTAAACTATTGATTTAAACTCTACCTTGAAACCTTCTCAATATATATATATATATATATATATATGAATCCATAGAGACAATTTAATTTAGAGCTAGATTTGTGTCTCAGCTAGATTAATTAAATTCAGTACTGGGTTTAACTAGCTAGGTACTTTCTGACTATATTGCTGGAGTTACTCTAATGTAAAACTCCTATATGTTATAGTAAAATCATTCTCATTAGTTTTTAATTGCGTTGCTTGTAAATCCTGCTGCTTCTCAAGTAGGGCCGGCAATTTAAACACGGCACGATGACACGATACGAAAACGACAAGAGATAAACGGTTTGGACCGCACGTTTATTAATTGTTCCATAAATGGGTTGACACGAATAACATGAAAATAAACAGGCTGGATTCGTGTTAACACGCTAAACTCGCCTTAACACGTTTAATTAAACAGGCCGTAAACGTTTTGACACGACACGACCCGCCAGTTTAAAACACATTTAAACTTAAAAATAAAAATATTTGAAATATTTATAGTAGGTTAGTATTAATTAGATATTCTGTTTTTGTTAATTTTTTTATTGGCTTTTTTTAAAATTTTTTTTAAATTTTTTTTAATTTTTTAAAATTTTTAGTTAATTGGGTCATAAACGTATCATATGCGTCTTATTATCGTGTCAACCCATCACGGCACGTTTAATAATCGTGTTAATCGTGTCGTGTCGTGTTACACGTGCCATAGACGTGTCGTGTTCATATTTGTATTTTTGACACAATTATTAATCGTATTGTATTTATATTCAGGTTAAATATACTATATTATAAACATATCGACATAAATACGATACAAACGTAATTATTGTCACCTCTAAATCTCAAGTCAATGCCTCAGTTCTTTCTCATATTTTATTCATTTTTCATAAGCAGACACTTATTAAAGGGGAAAAGAAAATAGGCCTCGAAAGACTAAACGTGAACAGCCCAAGGAAAATAAGAAAACATTATCCTTCAAATGTACTACTGCCTTTACAATCAGTAGTGAGCATTAACTGCTATTTGAATTGGAGCTCCTGTTTTCACATATCCTTGTACACCTTTTCCCTACAAAATACACATAATACAACAATAATACAGGCACTTTCTCCTGTAATCAAAATATTACTGTTTATATTTATGTTGCTGACACAGGCAAACTAGTATTTCACCACAAGATTGTCATGATCATGCATGCTTATCTATAAATGTCTATTATTTTCTCAACCACCACTAGCCTTTCAATTCATCGTTTACACTCATCCAATCAATAATCTCATCATCATTTCAAAAAGAAAAAATAACACTTTTTATAGAAGTCTTCAAATCTTCTCCCCTTTAAAACCCAGAACCTTTTTTTTTTTTCTTTTGGTTTTCTGGTCATTATGATTATGAGATGATTGATTGAAACCCTCAACCTTGCGTTGCAGAAAAAATGATGATTTTTAGCTTATTTATTGTCGCTTAATTAAGGAAGAAGGAACAGAGGAAAAAAGCTAAGGATTATTCTGCCATGTGAACACAATAAATGAGGTGGGGTTAGATTTCATGGAACAGATAATGTCAGGCCACCTCCTCACCGATGGCATTCAATGTAAAAGCTATTAGGGTACAGATATCTGGAAGAGTCAGTCTGACTAAAAGTGGCTCCAACTGGCTGAACCGATTTTTTAAGGACCACTTGATAAATAAATTTAAATTAATAATTTAATTTAAATTAAAATTTAAATTAATGATTTAAATTATTATTTAAATTAATATTTAGATGTGTATTTAAGTTTTAATTTGAGTATAGAATAAAATTAAAATTTATGTTTAAAAAGATAGTGAAAATAGTTTTTAATTTATTAAAAAATTTAATAAAATTTTAATGCAAATGATCCTAAAAAATGTGTAATATGGCTTTTAATTTATTCCTCCTTTCACGAGGAACATAATATAAAAAGAATCATCTTAATTGGATATCAATGAAGAAGGTATAATTTTTTTCCCTCAAATGTAAGGGAAAGCATTTAAGTTTTTACTGTAATAAAGATATTTGAGTATCTAAAGTTTAGAACTTTAAAAACTTAAGGACCGTTTGGTATTGTTTTTAAAATAGGTAAAAATATTTTTGTGTTAAAAAATAAGAATTTTTTAAAAATTGTGTTGAGAGTGTTTTTAAAATTTTTACCTCGAAAAACATGTAAAAATATTTTTAAAAATTTTAAGAAAAAATAGGGCCTTAAATTCTTCATAATCAAAGAATTTATATTTTGAAGAAAATAAATATGTATGTAAAAGATTTAAATTTTAAGATAAACAAATACATGTTATTATACTTAAATTCAAATTTAAATTTATTAAATGCAAAAAATATTTAAAACCAACGACCTCTAATTTAGACGTGGGCAAATTCGTTGAACAGAGAACGTGACTTTGACATTGACCGAGACAGGAAAGTACTTTTGGCACCTTTTGAAATTTCAGACATTTTTAGTTTATTTATTAATTTATTTTTCTTTCTAAATTGGACCATGTATTTAAAGCTAAGCAAATTGATTATAACAATAAAAACAAAATGGAAGAGCTATAATTTTGTGATGAAATTATACATTTGATTGTGAGTATCATGAGCTGCATGGGATTCAATGACGCCAGCTACCTCTATGCAAGATGTCCCCGAGAAAACCTTACAAGCAAGCAACATCATAACTGTTCAATTGACGGCCATTTCAATAGAGTCCAGAAATAGTGACAGAACTATAACTCCAACCCAATATTTTCAGGCTCTTAACTTCACGAGGGCCACTGCCAAAAAGTATACAAAGGGAGTGCATAATGAATCACATATGCTCACAGTGAACTTTCAAGTTCATCCACAAAGAACTAATATATTCCTAGGTTTTCATGATCATGTACAAGTGTACAAAATATTAGAATTACTCCTGATAGGTGTCCACATATTTTTTGTCAAACTTTTGAGACTCCAAAGGTAAAACAATTTGATGATAAGTATGTATAGAATTGGCTAATAACTAGAACTTTAAGGAGGGTTATCAACAAATTCTCTAGCCTTTCTACTTTTGGCAACATTTATTATTTTCTAACCTTGTTAAACTACTTCTGGACTGATACAATAGAGAAATGACTAAGGCCTATAACATGATAATATGCTGTCCTTGAGATTCTTGTATCTACCACAGACAGCTTTCGTTTCCATGCAAAATTTACTAAAATTCTTCAATTATGATATCGAATCTACGTTATGTATTATAAGTTTACATGAAAAGGAGAAGAGAGAGTCTCTTTGTTATGTACTATTTCCATTATTAATGCTTAAATTTTCATTAATTACAATGATAATGATGTTTCTGAACCATCCTATCATTTTCTTTTGCGAATCTTTTAGATAGCTTTTTTTATGTTTTAATTGGGAAAGCTTAGAGGGTTTTGATTATAATGGCTATGATTGATGCCGCTTAATTCTCCCCGTGTTGGTCGATCTCTTTCCCTGCTATCTTTTATCTAGTTTTGTGTTTTAATTGTGAAAGCTCGAAAGGTTTTGATTACAATGGCAGCATTTTGGGGCTGCGCAAGTGGTTTTTGCTAGATCTGGGACAATTAACAGACAATGACAACACAAGCAAATGATCCTTAATCAGGAATTTTCCAAGTATGTTTGTGGCTTCGTAAGTAGTTCTTTTTCGCTAGATCTTGGACAATTAACAGACAATGACAACATAAGAAAAGATATGATCTTTTTGCTAGTTTTGTTCTTTTGAGTGTGGGAGCTCGAATGCTTTTGATTATAATATTGGCTAAACATTTTTTTTGGCTGCACAAGTTGTTTTTGCTAGATCTTGGACAATTAAAAGACAATGACAACATAAGAAAATGATCCTTAATCTATTTGATGTTAACTAAAATAGACTATGATGATCATGTTCATGTAACCCCAATGCTGTCCAAATCCAGGGACAAAAACATAGTTTTGTTAAGATCTTATCTTAGGTTTAGTTTGCTTTCTGATATTGATGCATGTTTTTTTTCTTTTCTTGATAAATATAATTGATACATGTTGTTATGCGGTGTTTAAGTCACATCACAGACATAAATGCATGAAAATCATAGGCGTTACTTATTATTAATTTTGTTTTACTTTTATCTCATTTTAACACAAAGTGTATATATATATATATATATATATATCCCTCAAAAAATTATATTTAATACTAAAAGTTTATAATCATGTGTAGTTTTGCATATTTAGGGACCGACCCTTGTGAGTTTCCACGTTTGGCTTTTTTATATATATATTTTTTACCCTTTTTTTTGTTGAAGAACATGCACTCAACTCAACATATTGAAAATTTGAAACAAAGTAAATGAACACAAAACAGGGCTTGGAGTACACTGCAGCATCTGTTTGACTCGAGCACACTTTTTCCGCTGTAGTCTGTAGTTTCTCTCTCTTAAACTAAATTTGGTTTCTTAGGAAAGACAAAAAACAAAGGCAATTAAAAAAAACAAAAAGAAAAGAAAAGAAAAGAAAACCACAAGAAAAAGTTGGATATGTAGAAATGTTTAGCTGTACATCGTGCCTGTCGTTATCTTAAGACAATGAAGTGAAAAATCCATTAAATATGGCAAAACAAAGTGGTTAGGAAGGAAAATGGAGGCCAAAAAAAAGGCTTAGTGGCAGGACACTTGTCACAGTCCAACAAATTAATAGCCACCGAGGGGGGAGGCTGTACAAGTACTATGCGTTAGAAATTTACATTTATTAATAGTTATGATTTTCTTATATGTATAAATCAAATTGAATAAAAATCATTTAAATATGAAAACATAAAAAAAGAAAATTAATCTTCAATCATTGACAAATACAATAAGAATGAAGATATCTGAAATAATTCCTGAAGAAGACTTTAAGATAGAAAAGAGACTCTTCTAAGTCTTCTACAATTTAAAGAGATGGTATATTTTTGAAAAACTGCATAGAATTAGGAATCTTCTGACGTGATATTTATAGACACCCACCATCAGGGTGTGTTACCATCAAAAGGTATATCTGAAATAAAGCATTCCTTCTGAAACTTTATATCAGTTCAGAGATATTATTTAGTTGATACCTTTTAGAAAATATATGTATCTATTGGACCACTTAATTTATTTATTACCATTAAAAAATAAATAAATAATAATAAATAAATTAAAATAACACTATGTTCTGCGCACGTGGCAACATTGCATTGGCGGATGGAGCTCATTGCTTTTTATTTTTTTCAGGGGATCACAGCTTCTTATTTTCGATGGGTCAATTAATTTTTCCGGAGGGAACAAAAAAAAAAAGAAAGGAAACATAACAATCAAACTAAATTTCGTTGAAGATATTCTTGGGGTTCACTATAATTTCAACAAGTATTGATGAAACCGTCGGCAAATATAAATGGAAATAATAAACGAAAGAAATTCCAATGATCCAACCCACTTCAAGGCCCTTTTTTTGGTGCTTATCTTCCTATATCATTTTGTCTCAATGATAAAAAGTTTTTCTTTTATTTTTCCCTCTTTCATTGGATGTCAAGTAATAGTACTATATAGTTGACTTGGTAGAGTTAAGGTCCTTTCTAGGCAAGCAAATTAGTTGCAAATCATTTATTGTGTTTGGTGGGGGGTCCCTCTGCTTTCTAGTGCTCTTTTTTATTCTCTGTCCTTCTATGCTCGGCAGCGAAATGTTGCATCAATTTGCAAATGCCAGTCGGCTAGCTCCATAAGGGGTTTGATAATTTGGCTCAAACTGAAATAACTCGAATCGCTTTGACTACAATACTTTCACTTATATAATGTGAATTGTTACAAGTTTTCAGTTCAAAATGAAAACTTCCAGCAATCCACTTCTCCTATTATACAATTATTCTTCATGAAGACACGGGAAGAGAACAAAAACGTTTGATAATTAAGGACAGATGTAATAAATCTTCCATGGTAATTTTCATTGCCTACTTTCAGCTAACCACACATTTGCACGTCGATTTTGTGTTGGACTCTAACACAAGATCTCCCGCGTCTAACATTTATGACTAGTGAAAATTCGAGAAATGGTGATGACACCTTAGTTTTTTTTTTTTTTTTTTTTTTTGATAAAGCAATGTGTCGGTAATTCAGAAAGCATATTGAGTGATGTGTCGTTTTCCCGATGCACATAAAACGACAAGAAAGATGTTTATTTTGGTGGTGTTTCCTATTTGTAGCACAAAACGACGATCTTATTAAAAGTGCTAACTGTGGGAAACGACATATTTACGTACGTGTGACGTATTCGTTAACTAGATTGGGTTTGCTTTTTACTTACTTAAATAAAGACGTGTTTTCGCCACATAATGAAGACGAAAAATAGTGGTTTCTTATTCTATGTAATTTGGGAAATTTACGGTGGAGTGCATCATATTTCTCCATTGATGTAGAATGGCTCAACGCCAGTAGATAAAAATGTGATGGTAGAAACAAATGAAGGACTATCAAAACAAAAAATGGACTCACATACACACGATTATTTTACATTAATAAGACAAAAAAACTGAAATCAAAGTTTCTTCTCCAAGTCCGATCGACCCATCGCCGCCGTCACCCGTCACACCCAACCTCACGACGATGCACCGGCACCACCATGACGGCTTCGGGTCAGTTGGTGTTGATGAGTGGTAGCGTTGGCTCACCGTCCAGCCGGAGCAAGCAAATCTTGGCCCATCCCCAACTCTAGTGCAATCGTCTCGACAAGCTTCTCCTTGTCCAGATCTCTGAACCCACCCCGCTTTGACGGCGAAGGCGAGGGCCTCGTTGGCGCAGTCGTGATCGAAGGAGATCGCAGTGGGGGGCTCTCCTGACCCGAGGTCGAAGGAGATCATAGTGGGAGTTCTCCTAGAGATGAGGTCGTCCATGGTCATCTTGCGGCCGAAGGATCCGGCAGGGTGGAAGGCATGGCCGTTGGCGGTGCGCTTGTTATCGTAGACGAGAAAGACGACGGTGGGGCTGATTAGGGTTTTGAGTTTTAATTATTATTTGTTTTTTTATTCTTTAAGTTTTGATCAAATCTAGTGTAGGAGGGTTTATCCAAATTGTTGTATCTCCACCATTGGATTTCTTTTTTTTTAATCGCTATTGTGAAGTTAAAAAAAGTTCTCCCACGGCAGAGAATTTGACCACACTCCACCATAGACCTGTCCATTTAATCTTGTGTTTATTCTGTTTATTTTTGTGTTTATTACATAAGAAGTGAATTCAACAAGCAACACAAAAAATGGGTAGCAAGACAAGAAATATCAATGCATCATTTGGTATCAAATATTAATTTTTAAAATTTTGTTATATACTCGATAAATTTGCATATTATATATCAGCAATTTCATTTTTTTAATTATGTAAAAAATATTGAATATTTACATTGACAGAACTGGGATTGTTTTTGAAACACCATGTATAATTGATAAATAAACACTAGAAAAGATAATTAAATTATACATCATCCATATTTTTTCACCTTTTTTTAGCATCACTTTCTTTTTCAAATATCATCATTTGTGGTTTGTTAAACACGCCCAGCTTGTCCTTCGACAATGTATCACGTCGTTCACTTCTCATAAGGTGTTTTCTATCGGCTTAAAAACGACAATGCATGTTGGCGCCATGTCGTTCACTACGAGCACGCGTTGCTCGTGTAAACATAAGACAACAACGTAGAATGACGACACGCCGTTTAAATGTAAGGGAACATAACACGTGTCTCTCGGAACACGTGTTTCTCTGATAAACAAGAAGCAATATCACCAAATAATGAAGACCTGTCGTCCCGTGAAACGGAGAACGTTTGTTTTGCCCTCGGTCCCCTTTGCCTTAAAAGGCGAATGCACGTCAAACACATAAGCCACGACATCAAATAAACGAATATCGTCTAGCTTGTTTATTCAGACAAGACCACAATAAAACGACATGTGGTTTGTGACCTCAAGAAACCGTATGTCGTATTTTCGTAAAATCGAGTGCACCAGATGCCGTTATACGAACTAGTACTATTCTTTGCGAGCCCATTTCGACTCCCCTCGAAATAAAGGAAACAATTTCCTTGATGATCAAAAAGAGTGGTACCAATTCCTTCAGTGATAAAAAAATAAGAGAAAAAAACAGTTCACCTTTTTATGAATTTGAGCCCTCAAATTATCATTATTAGGATCTATTTAACTTCAAAGAAAACTTGTCTGAAAATTTACAGAAAATGGTTAAAAATTAAACTAAGCAAAATTAAACTGTACTTAAAAAATAAATAATACTACACACAGATTTATAGTTGCTCACTTTGTAAGGAGAGCTACGTCCACTGTTCTTCACTACTTATTAATTTGAGGAATACATATTACAAAAGGTGAAAATGAGAATAAATTTTAGCAGAGTTTATGTATGATTCCTTTTTTTTCCCTCTCTACCATTGAAAACGACGTTCCTTTATATAAAAGGTAAAGAGGAATCGTGAATTCCAATTGACAGAAAGTGGGGATGAAAGTGCTCGAAGTAATTACAATAGTGGGACACAAATCGATCTATAATAAGCCACAAGAATATAGCTCTACCTACATCTAAGTTTGTGGCTGGACATACTCATAATTGTCAAATCATATAAATCGATCCCGTCGAACAAATACTTGGGAGATCAAACCTGCAACGACAAAAAAGGTTATCTAAATGAAGCATACAATTGGTTTGTAATCGATTGAATCAATCAATCAAAATAATACGCTAGATAAACAATACTCCTCTCTCAAACAGCTTCGAATCGATCGATCTTGTTAGGCTCGAATCGCTTCAATCATAACCCTGAATCCTCCTTTTGGGCCCTAATAAACGATTTGTAGCTGACTAAATTGTACCCTAATATTTTCCCAATCAAGATGTGGTTCTCTTTTTCCTCTCATATCCCACCATCACGATGAGGTTTTCTTTTTCCAAGTTTGCCTTATTCATGAGGGCAGTGTGTGGGCAATGCACTGCCATTTTTGGTTTTCTATTTTTTCGATTTAGGTTTGCAATTGGGAAAAGCAAGGAGAGAAGAGAGGTAGAAGAAGAAATTTGGGTCTTCTATTTTTTTTTTGTTTTATCTTATATTTTAAACAAATATTGTTTAAAGACATCATGTACGGGTTACATGACACAAAAGTTGACACAAAAATTAACGGAGGTCATTTAAATTGGTCTCTAATCAACTTAAATGAAAGGTTAACGTCGGTTTGGTCAAAAAACCAAAGTTGGAGACCAATTGAACAATTAAACCTTTTTTCCTTTTTTTTTTAATCTCAAAATGTGGGTATTGGGTGTTGGTGGCACGTTATTGGCTCTTGAGTTTTCATTTATCATCATTATTTTTATTATATTATTATTATTATTTTAAGTTGTTAGTTTTTTTTTTTTTTGCTTGTTATATGATTGATTCTAGCTGTTAGCTAAATCTGGTGGAAGTGGTACTTTCTTCCATCTCATTTCTTTTATTCACCTCTCTCTAACCGATCTAATGTATATGTATTTAATTATAGATCTAACGTCTATAAAAAATAAAATAAAAAACGGTGTTATTAGTTCAAAACACCAAGAATAGAAAATCAAACATACCCACAAAGTTGAAGGAAATATAACACAAAATGTTAAAATCTATCAAATAACAACAACAAATATCTAAGCTTTAGATCAAAAGAAAACTAAAACCCTAATCCTATCATAAAATATTCCTTTTACATTGAGAGAAAGCTCCTCATAAATTAAAGCACCAAAGCCAGTATACGTAGTTGTGGAAATTGAGCATATAATCTTATTTGGTTAATGGTGGGATACGTGTTGGGTTTTTCATATAAGTGAGAAAGAGAGGAGGGACAAATCAGAGAGGGTTTGATCTAATTTCATATTTTAGATTTTAGATTTTTTCTTTTTAGATTTGTTCCATTCAATCCATCGTGGAGTATTGCAATGGGTCGCAGTATGTGGTTCTTTGATCGTGGATCATGTTTCGTAGTGGGTCGAGCTTTTGGGAGGGGTGATAGGGTGGGGGGTTGGGGTGGTTGAGCGCGAAGGTAGGTCGTCGACGTCGGAGGGTGATAGGAGAGAGCTTTTTGGTTTTTTTTTTTAGTTGAAGTATATTTGAATTTTTTAATAATATATATTTATTGTTTGTTTTTTATCGCTTTTCAATAATATATATCAATTATTTGGAGGGTGGTTTAGTAAAATCAATTTAAAAAAGACATATACAAATATTTATTGTCAAATTTAACGATATGGTGTTTAAATGATCACTTAGCAACTAAAATAAAATGTTAAGGTCAGTTAGGTAAAAAAAATTAGAAATTAAAGGCCCTATTTATTTTTGTTTTCAGAATTTTTGAAAAAGTTTTCGTACGTTTTTTCAAGGCAAAAATTTTAAATACATTTTCATCACAATTTTAAAAAAATTATCATTTTTTCAAACAAAAATATTTTCACTTATTTTAAAAACAATATTAAACGGCCTCTAAGGAGACGTTTGGTTATGTTCTTAGAATTTTTAAAAATACTTTTGCACGTTTTTCGAAGCAAAAATTTTAAAAACACTCTTAGCAGAATCATAAAAAAATTCTTATTTTTTAAAACACAAACATTTTTATCTGTTTTACAAACATAATCACACAGAAAGTTTACTTTCGTAAAGGATTAGAGACAATTTAACCAAAAAAAAAAAAAAAAAAACACAAAACCTCATGTAATTGGTGGCCGAAGGACATCATGAAAGTCTAGAAAATTGTAAACGCGTAAGCGCCAAGAAAATACAAAGAGAAATGAATAAGTGAAATAATTTAACGCCGTCATCATAGTTGCATCCAAAACAAGCAACTAAAAGCGGATGAGTCTCAACTATGTATTATTATTTTTTTAGCCGATAACTTTTAAGCAATTATTTAACTATCAGAGTAGTTAGTAGCTTCACTAATATTAATAATATCGTAATTGTTGTTTAACGGTAATCACCGTTACATTTGTGTAGTAATTTTTTATTAAGTACTGGATTTTGGTGCTCTGTTATGTAATGTGGGAAATTAGAAATAAAGAGTGCAAAATAAATAAATAAATAAATATAATGCTTAATTTTATTTTTCTTAAAAGAAAAAAAAAAAAGGGAAGTGAATTCCAAACATGTCCGACCCAAACGGTGCCGTGGTCTAACCACTCCCATTCGGACAGCTGAGTTCAGACCAGACATAGCAACGTCTCCGATTGCGACTCTCGCTCTTTCGATCTCGCCTTTCCCTAGATTTTTGGTAAGGCAGAAAAAAGAAGAAGAAGATAATATCTGGAATCAGGAAACAGTGAATGTGCTCACTTCAGACAATTTCTGTGTTCGAGCTCTGCTAAAATCTAATCCGAAATGCCATAATTCGATTTTTCTCAGATCGTACCGGAAGGCTAATTGCTCTGTCATGGCTGTTCCCGTCGAAGAAGCCATTGCCGCCCTTTCGACATTCTCGCTCGAAGTACTTTCTTCTCACTTTTTTTTGGTTCAGCTGAGAAAATTTTCAGAAAGTTTACACTTTGATAAAGAAAATGCTTTAGAAATTAATGTAGCTGATTTATTGCTTTTATTTCTTCTTCTTTTTTTTTTTTGGTTCTGTTTAATTTCATCAAGTACGAACTCTTCTACCGGTTTTCTGAAATCGTTTACTATTTTGTCCAATTTTAGCAACAACCGTATAATTTCGTGTGAAAAGAAGCGAGGTTATTGCAGATGTAGGGGACACATTCACGAGGCTTCAAAATGCTGCTGATTCTTTTTTTTTTTTTTTTGGCGATAATTTTGTAGGATGAGCTTGCACAAGTGCAAGGACCAGGAGTCTGGGTGTTAACCGAGAGAGGTTCAACTGAAAGTCCAATTGGTATGGATTTTTTCTTCTTTCATTTGAAAATTTCTAATTTCTTGTCGTATTGCAAATTTAATGCATAAAATGTTAATTTTTAAGTCGTGGAGCGAAATAATTTTGTATAAATCCCACTAAGCGCTACCTGAACTAGTTTCATTACCATATACGGGAAGTAAAAATAATTTATGCTGTTGAATCAAGTTTCTTGATTCAAATTACGACTACAAACTTCTTCTTTGATGCTAGGATTGTTCCTCAGCAATCTCACACGTATTAGAAAGCAAGAACAGAACAACAAGAAAACAGAACACACAAGATTTTAGCGTGGTTCGGATCCAATTGATCCTTCATCCACGGGGAGCAAAGATTTGATTACAACAGTAATTGCACTCCAACTTCAGTGAAGTATCCTGCACTAAGCACACTTCTCTTCACCCTAAGATACGGCCCTACGCTTCCCTCTTATAGCCTATATCCCCAAACCCCTATTACACCCAATTAGCACACTTCTGCGTTTTCTACTCCCACACTCGATTACACAGGTCACTCTACATATATATATATATATATATATATATATATACTGCTCAGGGCATATTCTATATGTACAACCGACTTCCCACTTGTGTAAGAGTTAATAGGAGTTTCATCCAATATGACTAATTCCAGCCGTCCGATATAAGCTAATCACCAAATAAGAGTCAGCTATTTGATGAACCACCGCGCGACATATGCTTTATTATTTAGTGCCAATTCGAAATTCCTGTGGAAAATATTGCTTTAGACAAGTTATCTGAACGTTTTATGTTAAACTTAAAGCATTATTTTAATTTTGTAGAATATAGTGATGTTTCTGCATATCGCCTATCTCTATCAGAAGACACAAAAGCACTCAATCAGCTGGTACGAAGCTCCCTCTTTTATTTTAGTTTCATCCCTTAAAGCATAGGACCTAAATATGTATGTATACAGGTATTTTGTTCATGTATAATTCATATATTAGTTCAATGCTACTATTAGTTTCAGTCTCTTTCTTAACATTGTTACCATGTGTTAAATTATCTCGTTCTCTGAGCTCTCAACATCTGCAGAACGCCCTTATCCAAGAAGGAAAGGAGATGGCATCAGTGCTTTATACATACCGCAGTTGTGTCAAAGCGCTTCCCCAGGTTAATATTTGCATTTGAATTATAACAATCTTTTCCCTTTTTGCATCTCTAGGATATTACTCTTTTCTCGCTGATTAGCATCGTATAGAGAGTCTTCTTTTTGAACTTTAGCAGCATCTATACGTAAGTGTGCATATCGAGGCATACATATGTATCCCTACAAGTGATGAAAATAGTTTCTGTTTTCTATGGGGAAACTTTATTTCGACTTTTGTGTCAACTTTAACCTTAGGTAATTGAGTTTTAGTCATAATTTAACAGTATTGGTGGCTCAGTTTCTTTCTAGTGAATTCTAGTTTTTCTGGAGTTTTTACTTCTCTAATGTAGTGTGTGGTTGACAATAATATTGCAGCTTCCAGATTCCATGAAACAAAGTCAAGCTGATTTGTATATGGAAACATATCAAGTTCTGGACCTGGAGATGAGTCGTCTGCGTGAAATACAGCAATGGCAAGCCTCTGCTTCATCTAAAGTATGTGTTCGTTTGACCTTCTATTTAAACTCTTCTAGTCTTTGTAGCTACATTTTCACCTTAAAATTGCTGTTGTTCTTTCAATACAGCTAGCTGCAGACATGCAACGCTTTTCTAGGCCTGAGCGACGAATCAATGGCCCTACAGTAACTCATCTGTGGTGTGTACTCTTATTGTCCTCATTCAGTACATAAGTTTAAGATTGAGCTTTTGACTCCGTGTTAAATCCTAAGTTCTCATGATGATGGCTGATACCTAGCCCCCCTAATTATTCTTGCCTCTAGGTCCATGTTGAAGCTACTTGATGTTTTAGTGCAACTTGATCATCTTAAAAATGCTAAAGCAAGCATACCCAACGATTTCTCTTGGTATAAAAGGTAAGGGCATAATTGCCATCTTAGCAGAATTCCATCAACTTGTTTTATGTGCCAATAACATTTTTTGTTTGTTCTCTTTGAATGATAACAACACTACATATCCAAACTGGTGACAAGTTAATTTCTTAAATTTTTTGTATCCACCCATAAATTATTTGAATATATTTTGACATTGGTTCCTTCTATCCTCTGGATAATTTGTCAGGACCTTCACACAAGTCAGTGCTCAGTGGCATGATACTGATTCAATGAGGGAGGAGTTAGATGATCTGCAGGTCGGCATTATTCTCTTTCTTCATTTTATTAGTAGCATACAGGCTTCAAATGGATATATTACATAAATAAATATGTAGTCAAGGAGCTACCTTTTCTTTTGTTGTTTATTACCTTTAAACCAAAACAATAACATGATGTAATGACAATCTCCATTCTCAAATGTCACAGATTTTCCTCAGCACAAGATGGGCTATTTTGCTGAATTTACACGTTGAGATGTTCCGCGTGAACAAGTATCCAAAATAAAGCAGAATTATATGCGGCACATAGGTTATTGCTGCTTTTCAGATGTTTCGCTGAGAAATTTTCAATAAACTTGTTTTTTTTCTCCCTTCATAGATGTATATTCCTATTTTTTAACGGGGGAAGTCGTGATATAATCTTTTATCTTTGTGGCACACAACTGAGTACAATATGTTCCATTATTCTTTGTTAAGTTCCTTAACTTGGTACAGTGTAGAAGATATCCTTCAAGTTCTCATAGTCTTTGCTGTTGAGTCATTGGAACTGGATTTTGCACTTCTGTTCCCAGAGCGGCACATTCTTCTACGTGTCTTGCCTGTTCTTGTTGTCTTAGCAACATCGTCAGAAAAGGATAGTGAGTCTCTATACAAGAGGGTGAAAATCAACAGACTAATCAACATATTTAAGGTAATATGGAACAATAAAAAAATGGTGTAGTACATGGTTTTGTAAAGGAAAAAAAAAGCATTGAAAAACATGAATAAATAATATCACATGCAGTTACAATCTTTTTTTCTTTTGTAGTAAATTTTAATTTTTTTGGCTTTGCTTTTATTTATTTATTTTTGCAGAACGATCCAGTCATACCTGCATTTCCAGATCTTCATCTTTGTCCTGCTGCAATCATGAAAGAGTTGTCGATTTATTTTCAAAAGTTTTCTTCTCAAACTCGTCTTCTTACTATTCCAGGGCCTCATGAGCTGCCACCCCGTGAAGCACAAGAATATCCTTGAGTTGATATGTAACTTGAATTGTTGTCTCTTGGTTTGCTTTACACCCTCTTAAAATCAACAGGTAATATGCTGTCTCTTGTGAGATTATTGCAAGGTGTCTTACCTGCTAATAATAATAGAATAATTATTATAATAATCAATAAAAAAACAAAAAATTTAGAAAAATGACCTCATGATAGACCTATGTTCTTTAATCTATTCTCTTGAATCAACAAGCACATGAGATGGATTGTCTTGTTTTGTTTATTATGTTAGAAAGTTGGTATTATAGCTTTGTTCTATCACCTGAATATTGTTGGATTATGGCCAAAGCAAAGATAAAGACTGTAGCTGATATTTAGAAACTCACGTATAAGTGCAAGTGCTGGTTAGATTTAGTACCCTGTGGGTACCAAAAGTGCAAATTATCTCGATATTATTTTTAAGCTATACTATTTTTAGCCTCTGACAAAGGAGATGGGCCAATACAGCAAAGAGTTAACCGAATGCTTCGTGTGACATTCAAATGTTTGTTGCACGTCTAGAATATTGTTGCTCTATTTGATTGACATAAACTATAGGACAACAGTTCAAAAGCATTATTTGTTGCATCTTTCTTGGAAGCCTTGACCTCGTGTACTTATCAGAGACATTATTTGATAATCAATCACATTGGGTCTATCCGTGCCGAGCATGATGATTTCACTATTCGTTTTGCTTCTGCCATGAATCAGGTTCCCTCTCCCTGCTAATTAAAAATCACTACTAATAATATCTTGTTTTATAAACTAAAAATTCCATCATTTTGCTGTCTGCACATTCCTGTTTGGCAGCTTTTGTTGTTGAAATCACTGGATAATGCAGATGTTGAGTGGTGTAAAGAAGTCAAAGGAAACATGTATGATATGGTGGTTGAAGGTTTTCAGCTTTTAAGCAGATGGACTGCACGGGTATGGGAACAATGTGCATGGAAGTTTTCTCGGCCCTGCAAGGATGTTGTTCCTGCGGAATTACAGGAGACTTCAGCATCGTTTTCTGACTATGAAAAGGTAATATAGCGAGTGGATGGCTAATTAAAACCTTTTTTTTATTAATTTTTTTTATTTGCAACATGTACTTCTTGCTAACTCTAAAGATCATACTTAGCCTTGTAATGCTGGTTTGGGCCCACTATATTAGACCATAGTACCTCAGCAGCAAACCTTTTAATTGCTTATGTAACATTTTTCTTCTTTTTATAGGTTGTACGATATAATTATAGTGCAGAGGAAAGGAAAGCACTGGTCGAGCTTGTTAGTTACATAAAAAGCATTGCATCAATGATGCAGAAATGTGACACATTGGTTGCTGATGCTTTATGGGAAACTATACATGCGGAGGTCCAAGATTTTGTCCAAAATACATTGGCTACTATGTTGCGAACTACATTTCGGAAGAAGAAGGACATTTCTAGGTTTGAATTCACATAGTATCTGTCACGTGGTTGAGATTTCTGTTCATTTTATTATTCGTCTGACTTCATTCGACATTTTATCTGATAAGTACATTTTATCCTGGCTGTTATGAGGACACAAATATAGTAGCGACATACAAATACAGTAATACACAAATTTATGCAGTAATGCACACATTTCATTGTGACAAAAAATTCTTTTCTAGATTGCCAGGCTAATTTATCTGACATCTTATGTTGTTTTCAGGATTCTTTCCGATATGCGGACCCTTTCAGCAGATTGGATGGCAAACACAAGCAAGTCTGAATTTGAGTTACAATCTTCGCAACATGGAGGTGATGAAAGCAAAGGATGTTTCTTTTTCCCCAGGCCTGTTGGGCCAACGGCTTCTCAGGTTTCTTTCCTCCAAATTTTTGTCAATTTCTACTAGTTTTTCTCCAATACTAACTTATTGACTTTATTTTCACATTATGCAGTGGATTGAACTAATTGATACTTTTAATTTTCTGGTGTAGTTTGTTGTTAAGAAAAAAACAGAAGAAGAAGAAGAAGAAGAAGAAGAAGAAGAAGAAACTGATGAGTTTATTTCGTTGTCTAGGTCCACTGCTTGCAGTTCCTGATATATGAGGTGGTGTCTGGTGGTAATCTGAGGAAACCTGGTGGGCTCTTTGGTAATAGCGGGTCTGAGATTCCTGTCAACGATATGAAACAGTTGGAAACCTTCTTTTACAAGCTCAGCTTTTTCCTACATATATTGGATTATTCAGGTCCTCTTTCTTTAATTCTTTGGCTACGTGTTCCTAACAATGCCAATTTTTAAAAAGAATGTTAATGTTCTCTTCCTCTGACTCTGCTTTAAAACCGAGAATAACATTGTCTGTTAATTCCCTTACAACATTAACATGGTCTGTGATAATACTTCACCATATCTTTTTGTGTTTCTATTTGCAGCAACTGTTGCAGCTTTGACAGATCTTGGTTTCCTATGGTTTAGAGAATTTTATTTGGAGTCCTCTCGTGTCATTCAGGTATAATTTTTATCATATGAATATTTCATTGTACTTAAAACTTCAAGCAGCACATGGTTCTGAAATATGGTTGAAAGAAAATCTCACTGTTCATTTCTGATAATGGTACAACTTTTTTTTTTTTCAATTTTTTTTCAATTATTACCCCGTAAACTAGTATTTCATGAGAACAGAATTGAAGTTATGTTATCGAACCATCTATTAAAATTTAAAACTTTATGGCCGCAAGTACATAGCAGCCATTCATGAAGGAACACTTCTGGAAAGGTAATGGCAAAAGAGTTTCCATATGTATTGGATTTCCACACTTTATCACTCTATGATCTAATATTACTGCTTTTATTGCTAAGTTTTCATCATTTGTTTCTTTAATGGAATCACTTTTATTGCTTAAAAACAAGAAGTGTAACCTTTCTAAATGTCCCATCCACCACTATTTCATATCTTGATTTAAATGAAACATGTTTCTTTCCTTTTTTAGTTTCCAATTGAATGCTCCCTCCCCTGGATGTTGGTGGATTATGTGCTTGAGTCACAGAACATGGGTCTTCTGGAGAGTGTTCTGATGCCATTTGACATCTATAATGACTCAGCTCAGCAAGCCTTAATTGTGCTGAAGCAGCGCTTCCTCTATGATGAAATTGAAGCTGAGGTGCACAAATTTCTAGACTAGTTAATATAATTTTAATTTTTTGGTTCACTTTACTTTTTTGTATCCTTGTACTGTCTTCAAATATCACACTAGGCTATAAAAGTTCAATTTGATTATTTTTCTTGCTGAAATGTCAGGCAGTCAAGCATCTCCTAGGCACTACTCCTACATGTTTGCTAATGAATAAATTCTTTCCCTTTTTCCTAGCGGTTTATTGATTCGTTTTAATCATTACTTGTTTTTAATTCATAGGTCGACCACTGCTATGATATATTTGTTTCAAAACTCTGCGAAATTATTTTTACATATTATAAAAGCTGGGCTGCAAGGTATGGCTTTTTTTTTGACTAGTTAATTCTTCCATACCACTAAAGTATAATATATGTTATCTTACCAAAAATTAACCCTATTTTTATAATCACATCTTAATCTTACAGTGAACTACTTGATCCATCATTCCTCTTCGCGTTAGATAACGGTGAAAAGTTTTCCATCCAGCCTATGAGGTTTACTGCGCTGCTAAAGATGACTAGAGTGAAGGTAAAGTAGAGTTTTGAGTTTGTTATTTATTTCTGTTGTTCTCCATTTAATTCGTTTAATTTACTAGATATATTTTAAGGTTCAAACCTCGGAGCTAATGATGATTAGCATGCTCTTTGGTTCATTCAGCATCTCACGTGGTGTTCAAAACTTCTAACTTTAGCAATATGACACCATTTAAAAGGTATATGTGCAAAAACGACACCATTTGGGATAATAATTTGTGTTTTTGACCGTGTTCTAACATGAACCTAACTTCTAACTCGATTAATTTTGTATGATGTTTAGGCCTGAGCAAATATATGCAAATAATAGGATACGGACGTGTAAAGTCTGTTGGTTTCTGTGTACTTATTTATCTGGAGTTTGAGATTGCAAAATATCAATATCTTCTTCAACTTTGACTCTTTCCAAACTTTTCTACTTTTAACGTGCAGTTACTTGGGAGGACAATTAATTTGAGAAGCTTGATCACTGAACGGATGAACAAAATTTTTAGAGAGAATCTCGAGTTTCTCTTTGATCGTTTTGAGTCTCAAGATCTTTGTGCTATAGTGGTAAGGAGGTTCACTTTTTCTCTCGGTCTTTGTAACAAAAAGAAATTGTTTCTGCTGCCTGTTGTTTAACAGAAGACAGATGTGATATGTGGCTTCAGGAGTTGGAAAAGTTGGTGGAGATTTTAAAGCATGCCCATGGTTTGCTATCAATGGATCTTTCAATCGACTCATTTAGCCTCATATTGAATGAGATGCAAGAGAACATATCGCTCGTTTCATTTTCAAGTCGACTTGCTTCCCAGGTTTAGCGAAATTTTTTCTTCCTAATTCTAAAAAGCTGGTTTTACAGCATTTAAGGACACTGGTTTTAAATTCTCATTACAAGAAGAACCAAAAACATTATCAGTATATGTTTTCTGTCGATAGCATTTTATTTACCAACATGGTAAGAAATTAGGAAATGGAAAGTTCGGAGTCTTGAATCATTTCTTGCCAGGTTTGTTTTAATCAAGTTGTGTGTCTGTCAGATATGGTCAGAGATGCAAAATGACTTTTTACCGAACTTCATCCTTTGCAACACTACCCAGCGATTTGTCCGGTCATCAAAGGTTCCACTTGCTCCCGTGCAAAAGCCATCAGTTCCCTATGCAAAGCCTAATTTCTATTGTGGTACTCAAGTAAGAACGTCTTCTTTCAGTGTGAATATATTAATCTGATCGTTTTGTAAATCTCTTTAAATTATTTTTGTGGTTTCTGTAGCTTATAATCCTTTTCCCCAAAATTGTGTCAGAAACATCATAGACCAACCTTACTGATGTTTAATTTTTTTTCCCCTTCTTTTTTGGCGATGATTTAATTTCTGAACGCTTTCCTTCATAACTTTCTTTTTGCTACAAAATCTTGTCTTGTTCTTTGCTTTCTTTTGACATGATAGGATTTGAATTTGGCTCATCAAAGTTTTGCGCGATTGCATAGTGGATTCTTTGGAATTCCCCACATGTTCTCCATCGTCAGGCTCCTAGGATCTAGATCTCTGCCTTGGCTTATTAGAGCTCTTCTAGATCATGTATCAAATAAGGTATTCCCTTACCCATTTTTGTGCGGTCGATCTTTCAATTTGTTTGTGTAATTTGTTGGAAATTGGGTTTCTGTTAACATAACGTACATGAAAGTTAGCTTATCAATAACAAAAGAAAGGGTAAGTTATTAGCCTAACGTTTCATGCATACTTGCTTCAGATAACAACACTTGAACCAGTTATTGCGGAATTGCAAGAAGCACTGCCAAAGTCTATCGGATTGCTTCCTTTTGATTGTGGTGTGGCAGGTATATGATACCTTTTAGTTATGCACGAGGGCTTGTTTGTTTGTTTGTTTTTGTCCAAGTTGTTTACCAAATTAAATATACTTGGCTTTGCTAAAATTTGTTGAGACTAGTCTTTAAAATGGACTGGGGATGGTTTAAACCTGTTGCATGTTTCAAAATTAGAATGCTGATATTGATAATGAAAATGGTCATAATGGAAACCATTTTGCGAAATCTACTATTGTCCTGAGGGGCTTGAAACCTAAAATCAAGTGAAGAAACTTCTTTGATATCTAACATGATTCTTTTGTGTTCCTCTAACTCCCCTCTATTTTTCGCCTTGAGGATTTTGAAGACAACTTTTCTTATGGCGTGAAATTTCTCCATGAACAGGTTGTATGAGGCTTGTTAAAGAACAGCTTAATTGGGGAACAAAAACAGAGTTCAAATCGGAGGTTCTTCGGGGGATAAAAGAGATTGGAAGTGTGTTGTATTGGATGGGGCTCCTTGATATTGTATTGGTTGGTATCCCACATTCCTATGTTACATCTTACAAAAGCCTGTTACTTGGACAAAAGGAACATTTAAAATAGAAGTAGAGTAAGAAATGAAAAGATGACAGCCAAATATGAGAACGTCAAACCAAACCTGAACTTTGATAAATTTTCTCGCTTAAAATGCGCTTCAATGTATGATGGACCAAAGGATCGTAATCAGACATCACTTAGTTTTTTTCTGTTTTGATTGAACACAAATGTTCCTAGCTACTAGAATGTTATTGATGCAATCTCACATGCTGAACAGAGGGAGGTAGATACCTCGCACTTCATGCAAACAGCCCCTTGGTTAGGCTTGCTTCCTGGCTCAGACGGGCAAATATTACATTCTCAAGATGGTGGTGATAGCCCTATTGTAAGTCTCTTCAAATCAGTCGCTGCTGCAATTGTGTCTAACCCAGGATGTAGAAATCCGGCATCTTTCAACATCCTTTCAAAACAGGCAGAAGCTGCAGGTATTTCAGCGTCTAACAAACTTACTGAATGCAGATATGCATGTATTTAAATATCCTCCAATATCGACGCACTTTTTCTTTGAGCTTTTGGAATGTGACAAATGGATTCTCAATTAAGTTCAATTTATTCCTTTTGGGCAAGATGATTCCAACATTCATGTCCCTTCTTTTTTTTTTGGCCTGAGAGCTCGTCCAACATTAATATGAAGTTTCTATCTATCAGAAAATAAAATTTCTTATAAAAAAAATTTCATTTCTTAAATATTGATAGTTGCAACAATTCTCTGCTGCCAGTATAAATCATTTGTCTGTCGTTGCTTCATCATCTTTATGCTTCTTCATTCATTAACTTGTCTTCCTTCTATTGCAGATCTTTTATACAAGGCTAACATGAATACCGGAAGTGTGCTTGAATATGCCCTTGCTTTTACAAGTGCAGCACTGGATAAATGTTGTAGTAAATGGGGTGCTATTCCCAAAACAGGATTTGTTGACATAACAACTTCTAAGGATTTCTACCGAATATACAGTGGCCTTCAAATTGTAAGTAAAAGTTATCCTAGATTTCATAGTGATCAAAACTGTGATTTGTGCAAGTTAGTGCATTCTCACTGCAATGTCAACAAAAATGCGCACAAGAGGATTCATTGGATTATTGATAGCATAAATTTGAAAACCATATATCTTGTGTTCCTGCCAACGTATTCTAATCCTTGAACTGCAGGGATATTTGGAAGACTCTGTTCTAGCATCATCAGGAAATCATGAAGAGCTGGGTGATTCAGTTGCTTGGGGTGGTTGCACCATAATATATTTGCTCGGCCAGCAGTTACATTTTGAGTTGTTTGATTTTTCATATCAGGTTCTCAATGTTGCAGAAGTGGAGACCGCAACAACCACACAAGCAATTAGGAATCCTCATTTTGTCCAGGTACGAGAATTGAACCTTTTTTTTTTTTTTTGATATATATGTTGTGGGGCCTATCACCCTCACTCTACTCAGACGGATCCTGGTAAAGACATGCACACACATGCACACAATCACGTTAGCTAGGCTCAAGTGGTGTACGAGAATTGTACAATTCTCTATGCAGACTATTCATTTATTTAATTCTAATTATTTCTGTCAAGGAAGGCTAACTCGCAAGACTGGCTAAGAGATTCTACTTGCTACCACGTTCTGGTCAATAGAAATTTGTCCACAAGTAAACTAGCAGTGTGTTGTAAATATGTACATTTTGGCCTGCAATTTTAGTTTCTTTTCTGACATATCCACTTTTCTTTTTCTTTTATTTTTTTCCAACCATTGTGGGACTACGCTACCCTTTGGTGAAGGGATGGGAGGTTCTTATAGAATCAATGAAGAAGGCAAGGAGGTTAAACAATCACGTATTCTCCATGTTAAAAGCACGGTGCCCTCTTGAAGACAAAACAGCTTGCGCCATTAAGCAAAGTGGCGCCCCTTTACATCGAATCAAGTTCGAGAACACTGTCTCCGCATTTGAAACACTGCCGCAGAAAGGGGCCTGAGCTCTGAATAATCTCACAATTATACCTTGACTTAAAGGTCGTTTTCTGTGTCTTCTTTGTATTTACATATTTAAAGGTGGTCAAGTTGTATTTGATGCTGTGTTTTGGTTACATTTACATTTTAACGGTGTGAATATGAGAATTTGAGAGTTTGGGAAGGGAGAGATAGATACGAGTGGCATCTATCTCTGATAAGTCGTCAATAAAATGATGGTCATTCTGCTGATTGTAAGATGCACCTTTTCTCGAGAAATTCACATTGAACACGTGCATTATTAGTTAGATATGTACGAGATTTGAAAAAGAGTAAAATTTTTGCTCTTATCTTCTCTTCCCACATTTGCATTAAATTGTGCACGCGTGCACCAACTCTTCTGCCGTGTAAATTGACGCATACAGATAGATGGATACTTTTCCCATTTGTCGAGATTATCACATTTTCAGCAGATATTGTCGAATTTAAAGCCTCCAGTTAATTCTATTGCGTGTCATCTATGTAGTTTCTCAGCTACTGTCGTTTAATAGTATGTTGCCGACTTTTTTTCCTTTTTTCTTTTTCTTTTCATCAGGTTTTTCCGGTTGGTAAACGTTGTAGCTTTCTAACATGTGAGGATAGCCTAATTGGTTGTAAACTCTTCTACTCCAATTATAAGTTAAGGATTGAGTCGCCGTGAACCTCGCTTGAAAGTGAATTCTGCTTGAAAGTGATGGCATAGCCCCCCATCTTGTATCAACGTAGTTGTAGCTTTCTTGCGGAAAAAAGATGCCTTTTCTAAAAGTCCGTCATTTTTGTCTTTTTCTAAATATTGTGTCGTTTATCTTGTGTCGTCTGTAAAACACTTTTGTCGTTTCTCGTTTATATGCGTTTTTAGTACATTGCCTGACATTTTTCTTTTTAGTTGCCCTTTTTCTAAATCTATTGTCGTTTATCAGGTATATTGTTGTTTTTGCTTCACTCTCGTCTGTAAAAGATGATGTCGTTTGTCAAAAAAAAAAATTGTTTTTACTAGTTTCTTTTGCTTGCGAGAAAGGGCTCCGTCATGTAGTTTGTCCTTCACTAAAATGTCATTTTGCGCTTAACTGTCGTTTGATAAAAAACATTGTCGTTTCTCAGTTATGTCGTTTTTAGTATATCGCCTGACTTTTGAAGTGTCATCTTGTTATGTTGTCTCTGGTGCAATAGTTGTCATGCATGCTTAATTTTGTTAAAATTTCTATCGTTTTCCGATCTGTTTATCTTAACGGAGTCGACTTCTGGAATATTGTCGTTTGTAAGATACATGTCCGTACCATCACTGTCGTTTGCAAGACATGTTGCCGCTTCAAAGTTTCTGTTGTTTTACGAAGGTGTCGTTTATATTGTCATGGTCGTTTGCCTGTTGTTGTGGTAAGTGATGGTTCCAAGCAGTGGTCCTTCAGTTTTGAGGGTTTTTTTTTTAATGGTTTTTCTTTTAATGAGTCGCTCCAAATCACTCGAAGTTTCCTGACAGAACCGTTTAGCCAAAAAAAAAAAAAAAAAAGAGTGGAAAATGACAACTTTTTTTAAATCTAATTTGACAAAAACATCTGATAGTTAAACCAACAAGGCAACAACCACAACAAAAGTGTAATCAGGATGAACAGGGAAATTTGTTAATATTTTTAATTGTTTAAAATCATATTTTCCTGAATATATGGCTTGGCATAAGAATATGATATGAACGTGGACAATTGTTGTTCCATTTATTAATATTGATTATCGTAAAATGTCCTCGTCCACTCGCCCTTTTCATAAATCTTTTTATTAAAAACAAGTCAAAAAGCTATAAGTAGATATACACACGTAGAAATACCATGTGGATTGATGCCTTTCCAGCCAGAGTTAGGATGAGGCGCAAGCGATAATATGATTGGGTTGGCTGTAGAGAGCTAGCTTGCCATCGGAGAACTCCACAAAAAAGAAGAAGAAGGTATTATATAGTCAAATAAAAACATATAAAAATTTCATCTACATATATAAACTTTATATAGGAGTTGGGATTATTTTTTCTCTTATGCTCTCTAATCTCAATAATTAATTAAGAAACTTTAGGTATTCAAAGTATCTCTACACTATTAGTGTAATTTATACATTGATGAAACCTTAATATATTAAAGGATTTAATGATGGAATGGGACGTGATTTTTAAGCTTATATTGGCATGTTGGAATACATTAAGAAGCATAAAAATACCTCTTTTTCCACAGACGGTGGTTGGTAAACTTAGGTTTCTTGAAAAGAAAACTATATTTAAAGACTTCAAAATGTGATAATGTATAATACTGGCAACGAATTAATGATAGATCAACAACAACAACAATTGTAACTAGAATTTTTAAAATGATAACCCTAATAGCAGCTATCTTGATCGATATTAATGATCAGCCTAAAAGTCTGATACCCGTAAAGATGGAAACACTACATTTTTTAATATTTTTTTTACAAAAATTATACATCATGTTAATATATATTTTTACAAAATTTATAAGCTAAAAAAATAAGCTTACTAAAATGGCTGAAAGTCAGCAAGCAAACCAAGTAAAACCACTTGGCATTAGTTAATAGACTAATTAATGACAAAGTGGATGTCGCTTCTTGCATCATGCGTTGGCCAGCCAAACCTAATTTTAATCCCCTGTGATTAGTTTTCTGTTGACCAATAAACCATCAAGTGCACTTTTGAATCTTAACCTTTGCAAATTAATTGATTCCTACACTATATCAATGTAGAGGGGCGGGCCAAGGAAAATTAGTGAGGGGTGCATGTGTTGTTAGAAATTTTTACGATTTTTATATATTCATAAATCCAAGTTGCACAAAAAATTATCTAAATGCGGACACGTAAAAGAAAGAAAATTATAACTTCTAACCATCGATAGACATAGAAAGAATAGAAAATATATCTGAAGAAGTCCTAAAGAAGTTTTGTAAAATGAAGAATCTTCTAAACTTTTTGTAACTTAAAGAGATAGTGTATTTCTGAAAAATTGTAAGGTTTAGGGACCCTTTGGATTTTTCATGTGAAATTTATAAACACTTACTATCAGGGTATATGTTATCTTTAATATAAAAGAGGCATTTTTTCTGAAATATTATAACAGTTCATAGTAACATTTGGTTGACACCCTTTTAAAAAATTCGTGTATATTGAACAATTTAAATTTATTTTATTTATTTATATCATTTAAAAACTAAATAAATAAATTAAAATAACATGCGTGACTGAACTAATAAGGTGAAGGGCGCAATTGATTTTAGGGGAGGAGAATACAATTTTAAAAGCGACGGAATGTAATTATAAAAAGGTAAAATACATAAAATTCCATATACAAAATTATAAAAACAAGGTTCACGGCCCGCCCTAGTCCTAGGTATGCTTGTACACAAGATGAAAAATGAAATATATAAAATATGCTGAAATGTTTAACAACACATAAAAGGCTAAAAGCGGATGCTAATCTACCATAATATATATGCATATTCTACACGTTACCACCAATAAAGTACGGATTTAAAAAGGGGAAAAAACTTGATCTCTATGTTATTGGTGTTCAAATGTATTACTTAATGGTTAGTGGAAATTATCCAAATCCACTTGGGGACTATTAAAAAAATGCCAAAAGTTGGTACCATTATAAAAAAACAGTATATACGACATTGGGAGGACCCTGCTCATTGCATATTGTATGTGCTCAACGCGCTTCTCTTTGGATTGGGAAGGCAAGAAGCCAATAAACATTACAGGAGTCGTGGCTCGTCGAGTAAATGCATTTTTATAATATATTATTTTCTTTTATCAGGGTTATTTTTAGAATGATGAAAAAAAGTAAAAAAAGAAAGAAAAAATCTCCCTCAGAAGGGAAAAAGAGGTGGACTGTAAAAATGTGGTTGTTAAACTTCAGAAAAGTTATAATACATCTTTTAAAAAAAGATATTTACGTCATGGGTCCCCCAAACTTTTTAATCTTTAGTATTGGGGTCTCTATGTTAAGAATTTAAACATTTAGCTCTTTAAACTCTTAATCTAGTGACACTTAAGTCTCCATTTTAAGAATTTAGACATTAAGGTCCACAAACTCTTAAACTGTTAGCAATTAGGTTCTCAAATTTGGATATTCAAGTATCTAAACTCTTAATTTGTTAGCATTGTTAGTGTTTATTTTAAGAATTTGGATATTGAAATCTTAAAATCTTAATTTATTGTCACCACAACTCCTAATCATTTTTTTGCTGTTAAATGACAATATTTTGAGGCTTTATGGTTCCTTAGGTCCTAAAAACATAATTTTTTTTTTAAAATATTGTCATCTTATATAACATTTAACAACAAAAATCAAGAGGAGGAATAACAGTGACAAAAAATTAAAATTTTGGGACTTTAATGCCTAAATTTTTAAAATAAAGACTAACGGTATCAACAAATTAAGAATTTGAGTATCTGAGTATCTAAATTTGAGGACTTAAGTGTCAACAGTTTAAAAGTTTGGGACCTAAGTGTCTAAATTTTTAAAATGAAGACCTAAGTGTCAATATATTAAGAGTTTAGGGATTTGATTGTCCTAAGTTTTAAATAAAGACCCAAATGTCAAAGATTAAAAAGTTTAAGACCTACACGCCAATATCTAAAAAAGAGAGAGAAAGAAAGTCGTCAGCCTTGACAACTTGGGCAAATTTTATAGTAATATAAATTTTGTGCCAGCATATTGCTCTTATTTGAATATTGTAAAATAGAATGTAGAAAGGAATCTTATGTTGGAATAGTCATACTCGCGGGTATAAAATTGAGAAGATTTTGTAAACAAATGGCTCAAGTCATCACAAGCCTACAAATGTCACAGGAAGAAAAAAAAGAAAAAAACAATCAGAAGCAGAAGATTATTGCTAATATCTATTATTTTACACCCGCTTGATCAACGTGCGAATCAAGTCTAACTTGAAAAAAATTCTAAAAGAATATGATATATAACGTATAGTCTACGCATAAAAGAAAGATAATATTGTACATATACATATAAAATCATTGATCATTGATTAATATACTCATATGGCTTTTGCCTTGATCAATGGTAGAAAATGAATAATTACATCAGTACATGACTAATGGCGTAACCCAGTTTTTTAGCCGTTGTATTAAAAGAAAATTTGACCGCAGGCACGTGCTCCTACTCACACTATATGACTCTGCCGCTAGCTGCTACCATGACAGCCTCCAAAAATTTAGGGACTCACCCACCATTTATGAACTTTGTGTTTGTGGTTTTTGAATGTGCATGAATGGTGAAACTGAGAACAGTGCTCGCTACTGACCATCAAGATTAGTTAGAGTCAAAACACTGTAGTATATGAGAGCTTTACTTTGTAACATATTTTTACTTTATACTGTAACAGTTGAAACTAATAAATTGAAACCACGTTCCCAAATACACCCGAAGTTTATTCATCAACATCAGCACTATCAGACCAATGAGTAAAAGAAATACTACAGACATACCTATTGTTCAAAAGATCAAAGTTGCAACAAAGTGCTTAATTAGAACTGTTCAAACCAACACATGATATCAATTATATTACATTATAATCAATCTGTCAAACAAATCAGCAAGCTTAGGTAAGCCCATGGAGATCTGGTGAAGTTTGACTTGTTAAAAAAAACTGTACACTCGTGCAAATTCCTATTAAATTTATGAGCACTTCAAGTTATAAGGGGTTAAAAGCAAGGAAAAAGAAACGCTTTGCATGCTTGCAAATAGAAAAAAAAGGGTTGATGTTAGTTTGGAATTTTCATAATAGCCACTTTTTGAATTTTGGGAAATGGAGCTGCAAGAAAAACAGAAAGATTAAGAAAAGAAATGGAAATTAAAAAAGAAAAAGAAAACAGTTTCCGCCACCTTTGTGAAGGA
>CAMOHE010050916.1:71842-86156 GCA_946598075.1 Artocarpus hirsutus
AAGATTAGTTAGAGTCAAAACACTGTAGTATATGAGAGCTTTACTTTGTAACATATTTTTACTTTATACTGTAACAGTTGAAACTAATAAATTGAAACCACGTTCCCAAATACACCCGAAGTTTATTCATCAACATCAGCACTATCAGACCAATGAGTAAAAGAAATACTACAGACATACCTATTGTTCAAAAGATCAAAGTTGCAACAAAGTGCTTAATTAGAACTGTTCAAACCAACACATGATATCAATTATATTACATTATAATCAATCTGTCAAACAAATCAGCAAGCTTAGGTAAGCCCATGGAGATCTGGTGAAGTTTGACTTGTTAAAAAAAACTGTACACTCGTGCAAATTCCTATTAAATTTATGAGCACTTCAAGTTATAAGGGGTTAAAAGCAAGGAAAAAGAAACGCTTTGCATGCTTGCAAATAGAAAAAAAAGGGTTGATGTTAGTTTGGAATTTTCATAATAGCCACTTTTTGAATTTTGGGAAATGGAGCTGCAAGAAAAACAGAAAGATTAAGAAAAGAAATGGAAATTAAAAAAGAAAAAGAAAACAGTTTCCGCCACCTTTGTGAAGGAAGCACTAAAGTATTATAATATGGAGGAGAAAATGGAGAGAGACTAGAGAGCATGTTCATGCTTTGTCGGCCATGACATCCACGATGTGTCAAAGCTCTTTTCTCTCTTCCTTTCTCATAACCTTATGATTCACACAAAGTGGAATTTCCCTAATCATTTCTTAGAGGACAAAATAATCATTTGGCTTTTCATTTTTCTTTATCATGATCATTAGAAAAGAAAAACAGTGAAGAAATATTCATTGCACTTGACTTGTATCTGAAGAACAGGACTCTATCTCCTGTACTATTCAAAGCACTAGTCTTTTTATCTTCAGTCCAAACAAATGACCAAGTTTCCCCCAGTAAAAATATAACAGGCAAACTCAAAAAGTCTTTATGGTTCTTGGTGATTCACAGAAAGAAACTAAAGTTGAAACTCTTTCTATGGTGGGTTCTTTCTCTTTTCTGTTATTGGTCATCTTCTGATCTGAGGTATGTTAAGCATATCTCCTCATACTTGTAATTCTCTTACTTGTGGGATTGATTCTATACCTATTTGAATCTTCTGTACACATCTATTCCATCATGTATACATGTATATATATATGTGTGTATATATAGCTTTCTTGAACTTGAAGTTTTGTTTCTCAAGAATATGAATTGATAATTCAAATAGTTCATTCTGTAAAATCCGTGATGAGTATGAAGAAAACACCTTATATTTCGTTGACTCTACTTATTGTATTGGCTTCCCTTCTGGTTTACGAATCCGAGGGGGTTAATATCGAGGGTCAATACCTATTAGAAATAAAGAGAAGCCTTGTTGACGAGTTTAATCATCTGGGAAATTGGAATTCCAGTGATTACACGCCTTGTGGATGGAGAGGAGTGAATTGCAGTGGCTATTATTATTACTATGATCAGGTCGTAGTCTCACTCAACTTGAGTTTCATGAATCTCTCCGGTTCTTTGTCGCCGAGCATAGGCAGATTGGTTCACCTGACGCTTCTTAATGTTTCCAACAATGCATTATCTGGGAACATACCTAAAGAGATTGGAAGCTGTTCATCTCTAGAGGTACTTCTCCTTAACAACAACAACTTTGAAGGTCAAATCCCTCAAGAAATTGGAAAACTTTCCAACTTAACTGTCTTGAATCTGTGTAACAACATGCTATCCAGGCCTTTCCCTGAAGAAATTGGGAATCTTTCTCATCTATCCTTGTTGATTGCCTACACAAACAACCTTGGTGGGCCATTGCCAAGCTCATTTGGGAATCTTAAAAACTTGGTGACTTTCAGGGCAGGTCAAAATAAGATAACTGGAAGCTTACCTTCTGAGATTGGTGGATGTACTAGCTTGCAATATCTTGGTCTTGCTCAAAACCAGTTGAGTGGAGAAATACCAAGAGAGATTGGAATGCTCAAGAATTTGACAGATTTGATCCTTTGGGACAACCAACTTTCTGGGGTCATTCCAAAGGAGCTTGGGAACTGCACAAACTTGGGGACTCTTGCTCTCTACCAGAACAACCTTGTGGGGGAGATTCCCAAGGAATTTGGAAACCTTGTTTTTCTAAAGAAGTTGTACCTCTACAGAAATGGGTTGAATGGGACAGTGCCTAGAGAGATTGGAAACCTTTCGCTAGCAAAAGAGATCGACTTTTCGGAGAACTTGTTGACCGGGGAGATACCTATGGAGTTCAGTAAAATCTCAGGATTGAGATTGCTTCATCTATTTGAGAACCAGTTTCAAGGCCTTATTCCAAGAGAGTTCACAAGCTTGGGAAACTTGACAAGGCTAGATCTCTCTATCAACCACCTTACAGGTCCAATTCCTGTTGGGTTTCAATACTTGACCCAATTGACTATGCTGCAGCTGTTTGCCAACTCCCTCAGCGGCATCATTCCTCAAGCGCTTGGGTTTTATAGCCCGCTTTGGGTGGTCGATTTGTCAGAAAACCTTTTAACAAGAGGAATTCCCCGCCATCTTTGCAGATATTCAAACCTGATTTTGCTGAACTTGGGCTCAAACAGGCTCACTGGAAGAATCCCACCTGAAATCACAAGCTGCAAATCCTTGGTGCAGCTTCGTCTAGACGGAAACAATCTTACAGGGAATTTTCCATCCAACCTGTGCAAATTGATAAATCTCTCAGCGGTTGAGTTGGACCAGAACAAGTTTAGTGGCTCCATTCCTTCAGAAATAGGCAACTGCAGAACCTTGCAAAGGCTTGATCTTGCAAACAACTGTTTCGATTCTGAGTTGCCAAGGGAAATTGGAAAGCTTTCCCAGTTGGTGATCTTTAATGTCTCCTTGAACTCTCTTACTGGAAGGATACCACCCGAGATTTTCAATTGCAGCATGCTTCAGCGTCTAGACCTTAGCCACAACTATTTTAATGATAGCCTGGCAAGCGAGATAGGAACGCTTTTGCATCTGGAGCTTCTAATGCTTTCTGATAACAATCTCTCTGGGTATATACCAGTCTCACTAGGAAGTCTCTTGCGTTTGACCGAGTTACAGATGGGTGGCAACTCATTTTCAGGCAGCATACCAGCTCAGTTGGGCTCCCTTTCGAGCTTGCAGATAGCACTGAATCTCAGTTACAACAATCTCTCTGGGGAGATTCCTCCAGAACTCGGGCGCCTAGTTCTATTGGAATATCTTCTGCTCAACAACAACCATTTGATTGGTGAAATTCCAGGCTCATTTGAGAATCTGTCAAGCTTACTAGGCTGCAACTTTTCGTACAACGAGTTAACTGGGCCGTTACCCAAATTACCACTCTTTCAGAATATGGCAATTAGTAGCTATGTTGGAAACCAAGGACTTTGCGGTGGGCCCCTCGGTGGCTGCAAAACACCTCCCTCCTCTCTCTCTTTTCCTTCAGACGCGACAAAGGAGCATATACGTTTAGGTAAGATTATCGCTATAGTTGCAGCATCCGTTGGAGGGGTTTCTCTCGTTCTAATTGTAGTCATCATCTATGTCATGAGCCGTCCGGTTGAAACTGTTGCTCCATTGCAAGAAAATAAGCCGCTTAGTTCTCCAGTTTCGGATATCTACTTCTCCCCAAAGGAAGGATTCACTTTCCAAGACTTGGTAGAAGCCACTGAAAATTTCGACGACAGATTTGTTATTGGAAGAGGAGCATGGGGAACTGTTTACAAAGCAAAATTGTCCAATGACTATACAATTGCTGTCAAGAAGTTGGCATCCAATAGGGAAGGAAACAATGTGGATAACAGCTTCCATGCTGAAATCCTAACCTTGGGAAAGATTCGGCACAGGAATATTGTGAAGCTATACGGATTCTGCTATCACCAGGGTTCCAATCTTCTGCTTTATGAGTACATGTCAAGAGGCAGCCTGGGAGAATTGCTCCATGGAGTTTCTTGTAGTCTTGATTGGCGAACGAGGTTCTTGATTGCTCTCGGCGCTGCTCAGGGCCTTGCTTACTTGCATCATGACTGCAAGCCTCGGATTTTTCACCGTGATATAAAGTCCAACAACATTCTTCTTGATGATAAATTTGAAGCTCATGTCGGGGATTTTGGGCTGGCAAAGGTGATTGACATGCCACAATCCAAGTCCATGTCTGCGGTTGCAGGTTCATACGGCTATATTGCTCCTGGTAAGCTCTCTTTATATCCGTTTATGTTTCTTTAACTTATTTACATTTATCATTATTCTTCCAAGTTACATTTGCATTGAAGATGGTTTACTAGTCTATACTATTTGTAACTAACTCTGTGTGAAATCTTCAATGCCCAGAATATGCATACACTATGAAGATAACGGAAAAGTGTGACATCTACAGCTATGGAGTTGTCCTTTTGGAGCTACTAACAGGAAAAACACCAGTACAAGCACTAGACCAAGGTGGTGATCTTGTGACATGGGTGAGAAACTACATCCACAAACACAACTTGTCACCAGGAATTATCGATACTCGAGTAAATCTGGAGGAAGAGAACACCGTCTCTCACATGCTCACCGTCCTTAAAATTGCCCTGCTCTGCACGAGCATGTCTCCCTTAGGGCGTCCGACAATGAGGGAAGTCGTTCATATGCTTATTGAGTCCAATATAAGGGAAGGACATCTTGATTTGTCCTCGGATCATGAAACTAACTAAAATGGATGAACCCCTTTTGATTGCATATATTTGTACTGATTTTGGTCCACCCAGTATGAGCTTTTAATGGTTCATTCCTCCTTGTACGATATTATAAATTTTATTTTATTTTTTTTCCTGTCTTAAGATAAGGTTTATGGTCTAAACATCAATGTTTCAGCTCAAACATGAACAACAGATTTTATAGCTGGAATGAGTCAAGTGGTCTTTTCTCCTTGTATTATTTAACCAGAAGTGAAGTTAAGTAAAAGAAACTGTCTTGTAAATCCTTGCATTATATTGGAATAAAAGCTTTCTTCCTTGTTTTACTTGTCTATGTTAATGTCAAAGTTCTTTTAAATTTTTCAAGCAACAAACATTCAGCAACTTCTTTCATCAGCCACTGAAAAGTTTATGTTTATAACATTCAACAATCAAAGCTGGTGTATCTCAAACACGAGGATAACAGATTTTAAATGCAAAATTTATACTTCATGACGTGTATAAAAGTGGAATTAAAATATAGAAATTACTTAAAAATATATTAACAATAATAAAATTATGTAGTAATTATTTTAATTGATTTTCTCGATTTATGCAACAAAATTATGTAGCAATTATTACAAGAATTTAATTTTTTTATTTATAAAATATTTTATAATTTTTTTACTATCTATCATCATAACTTGTGAAATCATGCTATTTCTAACCCATTATTTTAACATCACAAACTATCATTTTGGTATTTTTAGACAACAAAAATATGTAGTAATTATTTTAATTAATTTTCACTATTTATACTACCAAATTATGCAGTAATTATTACCATAATTTTAATTTTTGTTATTAATAAATATTTTAAAATTTTACTATATTTCAACATGACACTTAAAATTATGCTATTTTTAGCTTATTATTTTAAAATTACAAAATATCATTTTAATGTTTGTACATCACCAAAACAACTTCCAAAGGTTGGAAAAAAAAATACAAACACACACCTTTTTCTAAAAAACTCACAATTTTAAAATCACAAAATATCATTTTTAATATTTTTAAACAACAAAATTACTTCCAAATATTGAAGAAAGAAAAAAAACACATTTTTTGAAGGAGCTTATTTTAAACGAAAGTGGTCCCTGCAGCCAAACTCCAGGCATAGAAGTGGAATCCGGCTCGTTTGTTTTTGTTTTCAAAATTTTTATAAATATTTTTATATATTTTTCAAAATAAAAATTTTAAAACCACTCTTACCATAAATTTTAAAAAAAATTTATTTAAAAAAAATATTTTTACTTATTTCCAAAACAAGGCGAACAGAGTTTGACCCTTCCAACCGATTGTCGCTAACAAAAGGAATTTACGTCCTAACGGCAATCTATTTCTTGGTTTTATTCCGCATCCGATCAACGGTCCAGATCAGTCCTCTCTCTCCAACACCAAGCCAATCCCACTTTCCTCCTTATTTAAACGCCTTCGCTCCTCGCACATTCAGGGACATACAGAGAGAAAAAGAAGAGGGAAACCCAAAAGCAACGCAAAAGTAAACCCCGAGCAACCATTTTTGATTGCTCGATAGCCAAAAAAAAAGGAAAGCTAGGGTTTGGTTTGGAGTTTGATGGTTTTGGTCGGAATCTGAAGGCGGAGAAGAGATGGCGGTGATCTCTGTCCATGGCGAGGTTCGCCACCACCAGCCGCGGGCGGCGGCGGCGGTGGTGGCGGCATCTTCTCGGTTTCTTTTCGCGGCGGATCGTGACTTAGCTTCTTCACATGGTCTGCTGAGCTTCAAGGGTTCCGATTCCATTGAAGGTTTGTTCTGTCTCTGAGACATTAGAATTTCGATTTCGAAAGCTTTTAATTTGTGAAAAAATGGTGAAATTTTGGAAGTCAAGGAAAAAAGGATTTATGTTTCCCGTCAGATTCTGTGAGATATGGAAACTTTGTATTTTTTTTGGGGGCAAATTTTGAATTTTTGCTATTGAGTTGGGGAATTTATGCCTCTAATTGCAATTATTTATAGATCTTGATTTTGATCATGCAGTGGACGAGGACATGCATTTGGCCCTAGCTCATCATATGTACAAGGCGGGAAACTACAAGGAGGCGCTGGAGCATAGCACGACTTTTTATGGGAGGAACCCTAATCGGACTGATAATTTAAAGATCCAGAATGTTATTAGGATGGATTATACAATACACATTGGCGAGATGTTACCCGTTCAAGGGCAAAATCATTTCTAAATACGGTATTTTTTTCCTCCCCAATCCCGTGGCGAATTGTGGCCTTTTTCTTTTTGATGGAGGCCTTCATATGTTGCGAGCTTTGACCAGATTGCTTCAATGAGATTTATCTTAGTGTCAATGGAGGTCGTGGGGTTGTGCACAAGCGACTAAACTGACACTCGGGCCTTGAAACTGCAACATCTTCGAGATTTTCTCTGTTCCATGATTCCTATATGTTTCTCAGCTTTCCGTTTCCGTTGTGAAAAGCGGGTTCCCAATGACTCCAATTGAGCCTCTCTCCGTGTGTCTCGCGGCAAATGTGCCAACATTTTCGACTATTAAGGAGCAGACTTAGAAGCGGAGCCACTGCAGCATCACATGGTATGATATTGACAAGCGAGCCATAGATAAGGTAATTGCCTACAGAGTAAGATAAAATAGTGGGGAATCCGTTCATTGGGCATTTGCAACTCATAGGTGACATTTGAACATGCAACTTCATAGAACTTCGTTTTCCTTTTCTTTTGCCAAGGCATGCTATCTAAAAACTGAACTCTAGTCTCTCCAACCTAAGGTGCATATTTTCTGCTTTCATAGAGCACCTTAAAACCTTCCTCTGCCGTAATTATTTTTCTGATTAATGTCATGCAATACGAGTTGATATGCTCAGGAAATCCAAATTCCGCTCTGTTTATTCAACATAACTAAGTTGTCGATGGAAGCTAATGCAGGTTCTCCTGTAGTTCTTTTTCCTTTCCGTAACCCAAAGAAGCTAATATAGAAAAAATTGAGGCTTAAGTTTGGTAAAAGAGAAGCAAAGCACAGAAACTTCCCCGCCTTTTCCCGCTCATGAGTGCTCTCGAAGCCATGTTTGATTCATCCTCAAAACAGCTAAAAGAAAGAAAGTCGATTACTTTACTTGAAAATCATTCACAATGCATCACATGCCACGGACAGAAACTTCCAGTTGCTCAATCCTCCTAGCCAAATCATGCTTCCCACAGTTCTTCAACCCATCAGTGACCAAATCAAAGCACCGAGAAATCGGCATCAACGCCATCTCCGTCATCTCCACCAAGTAATTTGCGGCATCAATGAACCTACCTCTGCAGTCGCATATCGTGATCAACATGGTGTACACTGGCCGGTTTGGTGGATGCCCCTTAACCTTCATCTCACCAAAGAAACGAAGCGCATCATCAAACTGTTCCTTCCTACACATCCCCTTGATTATAGACGCGTACAAGCTCGGAAATGGCTTGTAACCATCTTCAATGGTGCTATGCAGAAGCCTAAACTCCTCGTCAATCCGACCCGCCTTTGAAGCCGTGGGGATCAACACCTTGTAAGTGTTGATATCGGGACAGAGCCCGAGCCCACATACTTGATGGTAAAGATCAATACAGAACTTGACTTCCCCTGATTGACAGATCACTTCAACCAGAGAATTGAAGGTGGAAACATCAGGCAAGAAGCCTTCTTTCACCATTCTCCTCACCAGCTCTTTTGCCGACTCAATGTAGCCAGCATTCAGCAACCCTTCGATCAGGAGATCGCGGCCTTGCACCGGCGGGTTGAACCCTTTCTTGCTTATCTCCGCCAAGAAATTCTGCGCTTCCCTCATCTTCCCCGCGGAGCACCATGCATTCACCAGAAGCAAATACGTCCTCTTATCAGGAACCACTTCTTTCCTTTTCATCCTTCTCACCAAAGCGTAAACGCCATGGAAAAGCTTCACTTTCCAGAGGGCAAATAGCAGAGAGTTATACACCTCCACGGTATGCGAACACTGAAAAGTCTTGGGAGCTCGATTGAAGACCTCCACAGCTTGATCGACCAAACCTGAGATAGAGAGAAGTTAGAGAGAGAAAATTTAAGAAAAAAAATCAAATTTTTGAGTACCTTGTTTTCCGTACTCTTCGATGATGAAGCAGAGTGTTTCGGAAGAGACCATAAGGTTGTGATTAGTCTTCATCTGTTGGTGGATCTTCGACATGGACTTGTACTTCTTGGTGTGGGCTAGGGTTTTGGCAAGCTCTTCAAGCTCGACCGAGGTGGGGCGGTAAGAAGGGTGGGTGGAGTGGCCCCAGTTAAAGAATCGGAGGGACTCGGGGCCGAACTTATGGCAGGCGCGAAGGACACGGAAGACAAGGTCGGAGTCGACGGCGACGATGCGGAGCTTGTTGAGGGTTCGCTCCATGTAGAAGTCGTGCTACACGATGTTCGAGATGTGGTGGATGGCAGCGAAGTAGTCGTCCTTGTTGAGGGAATGGCGGCGGGTAAGGTCTGGAGGTGGTGGAGTTTTTGTGCCTTGTATATGTTTGTGTTTATGCCTCTTAGAAAGAGGGATGATAGGCTTTTTGAGGGAAGCATTATTTCTTGTTGTTTGCTCTAGTTTTAGTAGGGTATATTTAGCAACGTTTGGTAAATGGATTCGAATTAGTGATTTAATTTGAGTTAATGTGATTTGAATTAGGATTTGAGTTAGTGATTTGAATTGTTATTCGAATTGATGTTTGGATATACATGTAAGTTTTAATCTGAGTATGAAATAAAATTGAAATTGTGTTTGAAAAGATAGTGAAGATAGTTTTGATTTATTAATAAATCTAATAAAATCTTAATGTTAATGATCGTAAAAAATATGCAGTATGGATCTTGATTTATTCTTCTCTTCATTAAGAACACAGTAAAAAAAAAATTATCTCAATTGGATATCAAATGAAGAAGTTATGATTTTTTTCTTCAAATATAAAAGAGAGAATTTTAGTTTTTACTGTAACAAAGACATCTGAGTATCAAAAGTTTAAGAGGGGATGAGAATTCTAAAAACTTGGATTCTTGATATTTAAATGATTCAGATTTTGGGGGAAACAAACATGTGTCCGAAGGATTTTGATACTCAAATCCAAATTTGAGTCCATTGAGTTCAAAGAATGCCTCAACCAAACATTCTCATTATATTTACTGGTTTTTATTTTTTTGAAAGAACGGTTGGAACTAACCTTTTTAGTTTAAGAATTATAATATGTAAGACCTATATATTGTAGCATGTAAGAGTTTTACATTTTTCAAAGTTATAACTTATGGTTAAAAACACTTTTTTTTAAATGGCCTAATAAAAAGGTAATAGTTGAATTTGGTCGCAATCATATTTTCAGTGAAAATCTGATAGCTACAAAATAATTATTTATTCGGTTGCCACTTAAAAATTATATTATTCGTATTTTATACGAATTTTTTAATATTGGATAACATGTTTTTTTTAGACATTTGGTTATATCATAAGTGTATTAAACTAAAAACCAAAAGAAAAAAATGACGACACATGGCTTGCATGAATATAAGAATCATATTTTACTGAAATTTAATTAACATCAACTTAAAAACATTGACTAACAACGTTTATTTATAGTGTTTGGGAACATAGTTGAAACCAAAACATTATAGTATGTGAGAGCTTTATGTTACAACAAACTTTTTACTTTACACTGCACTTTGCCTCTATTCCATAAAAAAAGGTACCTTTTTCCTATCTCGTGCAAGATAGTTGTTCGAATGCATTGGATACCATGCATGAGACGAGCATTCTACATGTAGTATCTATTTAGAACTCCTATGTTGGTATACTAAACAATTTGAGGCTAGTCTTTTTCTCACGTTATCATCAGTAATGGTATTGTTAAAGATGAGAGATATATTATAAATATATATAGAGAGGGAGAGATCCTGCTCAACCAACTAGCCGAATATCCATTATAGATTAAGTTCTATAATAGAAAGGTACTCTCGTGACCTTCTTATTTAGTTACGACTATTAGTTATAATGACTGGAAACACATGAGCAAGAATATTTATTGGAACTAGCACATAGGCTATGAACTGTCTTTGCCTAATTGGGGTCAACCCAGACCTTATTCTGAAGTTGTTCGACCACTTTCTGGTCAAGTTGGAAAGCCCTGGCCAGGACCTCAGGGTTGATGGGAGGATTAGACCCGAACACTGCATTTGCAATCGTTATGACTCCTGGATTTTGGCTGCCAAGACCAGCGAAAGCAACTGCTGGAGTTTGTCCTTGATTGAACTGGAAGTGAATCAGGCCAATTGGGAACACAAACACATCTCCCTTGTTTAGCACCTTTGTGAAAAGGCGGTTTCCGTCTTGGTTCGATGATGCAAAACTGACATAGAGTGTCCCCTCCACAACGACAAGGATTTCGGAGGCATGAGGGTGAGTGTGAGGCGGGGTTTGGCCATATGGTGCATAGTCTATGCGCACCAATGAGACACCATGAGTGTTGAGCCCAGGAATTCTGTCCACATTCACATTTGTCGCATTGAATCCAGGTTGATTATCAGTGTTTCCAGGAAAATCTTGAGCCCTGAAGTGAAGAAATCGTTTGCATTGACAAGCTTTGGGTTCTTGCAGAATTTGCCATTCACAAACACCGCTTGAAAGAAACATTTGTTACCTAGTTAGTTTGTATCAAAGGATCAAAGGATGAGAGATACGTTATGAAAACACTACATATGCTGAGTATTCATATAATGTTACATTATTTTAACTGAGAAAGCTTGAAAAAGTTGGCAGGGAAAAGAAATGAGTTTATGAGTACGTACAGGCTCTTTTGGGATCATCTATTGCCACACAGAAGTCCTGAAGAGGACCGGGGTCATCGGCAGAGGCAATGGCGGTTGCCAAAGCGAAGCGAGTGCTAGCAGGAAATGGAAACCCTCCATTCTGGATGAGCTTGCTCTAAGTTAATCTACTATTCTGTGTTGTGGTAAATTAGTTAGTAATGAGACAGGTGAGAATCTTATGGACACCCATTATATTTTATATAAGTAGCAGTGTTGCTGAACTTGGTGTGATCCATCTTTCCCACAAGAAGCAGATAGAAAATGACTTCAATGGCTATCTGTTTTATAAGAAAGAACTATTTTTTATTTGCTACATATAATTATACTTATTCAGGATGCTTCTGATCTCCTTTGCTTCCATCAATAAGCAATTGACATAGAAGTAGTCTTTTTTAATGTCTCACCATAAGTAGTACTCTTGTTTTCTTTCCATTGTCTGATTTTGGAAAATGAAGTTCCATTTTAGATTATTTCGAGAATAGAAACTGTGAGTATTGTTTTGCTTTTGATCAATTCAATTACTTAAGAAAATCAATCGTTGGCCGATGACAATAAGCATTTAATCTACACAGTCAATTGGAGCTTAGTCAGCAAGCTCACCTAATAAGTTGGTTTGCACGCAAGAATATCACCTTAATTTGTGTCTTTTCAAACACTCCTTTGATTTTAATCATGATTAGATCATTTGGAGACTCTAGATATTGCATAGTTCATCTCAATCTATTCATGTCTCATCACTCATGGTTGATTTGTGTATAACAAATATTTCCTCCCTTAATGTCAAGTTGGTTGGTGTCAAGAGAAAGAAAAGCTTATAGAAATGAGCTTGAAACTAAATAATTGCTAATGATCAGGAGTAAAGTGTGACACCTCGGGGAGGGAGTTAGAGAGTTTTAGGTAAATAAGATAAAATTAAAGTAAATAGGAAAAAAACTAAACAAAGATATGTAAAAATAAATAAATTAAGTAGATTTCTCATTTGAAATAAACATCATGGAAAATAAATAGTATCATCGGCGGTCACCGTCACGTGAATGCCACGAAGGTGGGGCCAAGATCTTATTTTCATTCACCATCACGTGTAAGCTAACCATGAAGGTGGGTAGGTAAATAAAATACAAATAACATCAATAATAATAATAATACAAAAATACTGAAAATCATCGTCTTTGAAATAAATGACGCGGTGGGACTCACAAAGACGAAAGTGACATCATCAGTGATATTGGGACAAGTCGTACAGTACATGTGTCATATCACAGTTACATAGAAAATACCATTTCAATCCCAAGAGCCAGGTTCCAATCCTGGGACCTTCTTTCCTCTTTAAAACCTGGAAGGGGATATTTAAAAATAGAAAAACATTAGCAGAAGGCTCGGTAGGATAACTAGTTAAAAACAAGTTATTTAAAATATCATTCACAAATCATATTTATTAAAACAAGTCTCAAAAATTATTTATGAAGATTGATAAATATTTACTTGAACAAATTTTGATAAAACGTCACCGTATGGGTTTTGAAAATCCAAAAGAAATATGAAAATGCAATTCTTTAAAATGAATGACAGAAATCATTATTAAAAGGAAACATTTAAGAAATAGACTTGGTCAAAACAATTTAAAAAGGGCTACCAAAGGAAGGGATGAAAATATCCTACCTCATTTGAAATTCAATAACGTAAGCTCCAAATAAAATTCAACGTATGCTCCATATACGTTTAAAACCTTGAAAACTGCAGTTAAAATCAGAAATTACTTTTAACAAATATCATTATGTTAGTTTAATTATCAGTGTGCTTTTTGACTCAAAATAATCATAAACCAAAATCATATTGGAAGTTTTAAATCTCTTCCGGTATTCAAAACAATGAAAACGAGTGAAAAATCACAAAATTTCACCATGCCAGTTGGCCTGCCGGTCGCCCTGGTTCGGCCTGCCAAATTGTACAATTTGGCCTACCGGAAGACCAAGTCATGTCGACCGAACTTTTTTAGGTTCGGCCTGTCGATCGTATGAATTCGGCCTACCGAACTCATGAATCCGGCCTACCGAACATAAACTTCGGCCTGTCAATTTGAAAAAATCTAAAGACCTGAGACTTTGAGTCTCGACCTCCCTAAGCTCAAAATTTAAATTTAAAACCTATTTTTTCAATCTTAGAGCATAAAAATCATATACAAAGCATAGAAAATTATAATAAAACAAGTTTGAACCATTTTCCTCAAATTTAAACTCAATTTCGCAATAGATTTGAAAATCTAAGAAAAATATTAAAACTTGATTAAACCAATTTTTGTTCAAATAAAGCTTAAATCCATGATGAAACAAGTCCTATAAGCTTAGATTAAACATTATCTATGCTTAATGAAGCTTGAATTCAACAATCAAAGAAAATTTTTAAAAAATTAAAATCTAAACTTTAAAATTTTAAGAAAAAGGAAAAACTAACCTTTAATGGTGTTTTTGGATGACAACTTGATGATTTGAACTTCAATCCTTGGCCTCAAATCAATGGTAAAGCGCTTGAGTTTGAAAATTTTAGAGAGAAAGAGAGAGAAAGGGCGTCGGATGAAAAGAGAAAGAGAGGGAAAAGAGAGAGAGCGCGAAAATGAAGGGAAAAAGGAAAGGGAAAAGAAAAAAGAAAAAGAAAAGAAAAGCCCCAAGGGCATTTTCGTAAATAAAGAAAAAAATGTGGAATAAAAATGTCATTTGATATTTTAAAACTAAAAATCAAATTTTATATATAACAAATACAATAAA
>CAMOHE010050916.1:86176-97473 GCA_946598075.1 Artocarpus hirsutus
ATAGGAATTTTCACATAATCTTAGTAAGTTGAAAATTCCACTTTTGCCAATAACATCATCTTTTTGGCTCATGCATGAAATTAATAAATCATAAACTCTTGGTTTAGCACATCAAATAATTATTTTTAATTATTTTAATGTACTATCATAACATTACATTATTACATGTTTCATAAATAAAGCACATAATTTTGTGCATTCACAACATTAATTATTTCTAAGGTCTTGCGGCTATTAAGACCTTTAAATATGCGCGTTAATAAATGCTAAACTTGTACTTTTTTAAGTACTTAGCTAAATCATGAGGGGAAAACCCTCAATTAATCATAGTTATTAACGTTTGAATTTTTCGGGTCATTACAAAAGGAAAGGGAAAAGAAAAAAGAAAAAGAAAAGAAAAGCCCCAAGGGCATTTTCGTAAATAAAGAAAAAAATGTGGAATAAAAATGTCATTTGATATTTTAAAACTAAAAATCAAATTTTATATATAACAAATACAATAAAATCTTCAAATTACTAAAATTAACAACAAAAATTACACAGGCACACTTAATAATTAAACTTAATATAACTAATCATACTTTAAAATTCAGGGGCGTTATGAGAAATAAATATCATGGTTAAAAGATAAAAAAAAAAAAAACTATGAGAGTTATCAAAGGGACTTTTTCTTATTGACATTGACCACCATTGACACTTTACAATTGTTCTCTGTTAAATAAAATGTGCCAAAATGGACAAATTTTTTTATTTTTATTTTTATTTTTTTAAGTTTGTTGGGACGACACTCTGTAATCTAACCTCTATGAAACAATTGGCTATGCTATGCGATGCGATCCGTCGTAACTTCAGTATGGAGATTGGCATGCATATACAGAAAAATTGTAGTAGTTGAGGAAAAGAAAAAGAACAAGAATAACTTGTACCAAACTTAACAGCTTGTTAGAAGTTTAATGGGGGACAGTGACAAAAAAAAAAAAAAAAATTATTTACTGTTAGCATTTACCAAAAGTATTAAGAAGTTAAAAGGCTGTTAAAGGGTCGTGCCAGTAAATCCAACTAGGGCTTTTTATGTTTTTTTTTTCTTTTTTTTTAATGCAATATTAGTTTGTTTCCAGAATATGAACGTGGCTTCTTATATTCTGTTTCCATGCATATTAATTTAACAAAAAAAAAAAAAAAAAACTATATGTTCTTACTCTAACCATGCATTAGTGTATTCTTTCATAACTCATTATGTGTTCAGTATGCAATTTAGGGTGTGTTTTGGAAACTTTTTTGAAACTTGACGTTGAAACTTAAAAATTATAGTATGTAAGAGCTTTACACTATAACAATTGAGACTAAAAAGGTCCAACTAATGTTGCCAAACAAAACATTAATAGGTCTAATGGCATCATTAACTAGACATTACCCGTTTGTTATTGTTTACTAATGTTTTTAAAATGTTTTTGCATAAGTTTTGAAACAAAAATTTCAAAAACACTTCAAGTTATTTCTTTAAAATTCTTATTTTTTAAAACAAAACCATTTTGAGAAGCAATTCATCAAATATCTCTGCTTCTCTGAGGCATAAACACAAACATATATATCTCTCTTGTTTGTGTTTATGTTTATGTCTAGAGGAGGAGAGATATATGGTGGCAGATCATGAAAATGTTTGTTTGCGCTTTTGCTTTACTCTAACGTATTTGGTGTTGAAAAGGTGTTTATTTATTTTTTATCTGCATAGATATAACTTTCTTTGCATGCATGCCTGCGGGGAACATCTGAAGTAACTAACTAATTAATCCAATTTTCATGGCCGATTATAATTTTTTTAAAGTTTTTCTGTCTTAGAAAAAGGATCGTTACTATGTAAATTATTATGTTGATCGATTTAATATTTTGCTTGTAGATCACAAGGTGCAATCTTAAGTTTCATATTTCTCGAAAGTGGGGAACCCATAGTAGGAACTGTTTATTTTCCCTCAACCACCAATAGAAACTGCTGTTTTATTTGTTGGATTAACTTTTTAATAATTTAACATGTGAGTAGAAATAGTTTTATGACATGTGTTGAAAATTTACAATGTGGATATTTGTAGATTAGATGCAGATATCTAAAACTACAGTTCATACAGTATTTTAATCTTTAGAAATAGAAACCCATATAGTAGAAACTATTTGTTTCCGTATTGATAAAAAGTGCTGTTTTATCCATTAAATTAACCTTTTAATAATTTGATCTCAAATAGAACCAATTTTGTTAGTTCTAGAAACGGTTCCCTAGAGCATGATGTAATTGCTCAACCAAAACAAATTTGCATTGGTAATAACGTTTGGAAGAACGAGGCTTTGACTTTTTTGAATGATAGTTCTCTTTGATCTATCGTCTTCTATATGTCATCTCAAAGAGGACACAAAATTACACACTAATGGGACCCCCCAAAAACGAAGGACAGAAATTGCAGTTCCTTCGTGTATGTCCCATTTTAAAATGGAAGTAAATATATCTGAATTCCAATATTGGGACAAACAAAGATATGTTCAAAGGATAAATACAAACATATGAAAATATCAAAATTACATGAAAATATCATTCTCATGTTTATTTAGTCACGACCAAAGTCATTCATCAGTAGAGGTTACATGCATGCAAAAAACCGTTATCTAAAACCACATAATTATATTTTTATAAACGCGACAGTAACTGAAGATCATGGACCAAACTTCTTATCAAGTTTTCTACTGATCATTTAGCAAACTTCTTCTGAAGCTTTTCAACCTCATCCTTGTCTAACATGAAGGCCTTTGCGAGGACCTCAGGGTTGATTGGAGGGTCCGACCCGAACACGGTGTCAGCAATGGTGATGGTTCCCGCGAGTTGGCCGCTGAATCCAGTGAAGGCCACGGCCGGGTACTTCCCCATATTGTACTGGAAGTGAATCATATTAATCGGGAACACAAACACGTCTCCCTTGTGAAGAATCTTAGTGAAGAGGCGGTTTCCGTCCTGGTTGGACGACACGAATCCGACGTAAAGCGTGCCCTCGGCGAGGTACAGGATTTCGGTGCTGCGTGGGTGGGTGTGAGGTGGGTTCTCTCCGTAAGGCGCGTAGTCAATGCGCCCCAGAGACACGCCGAGAGTGTTCAGCCCAGGAAGGTTTTCGACGTTCACCATGGTTACGTTGGATCCCACTGAATTGTTCGTGTCTCTAGGGATGTTGAGCCCTGTGAACAAGAAGTCCTCTGCCTTCACCAGCTTCGGGTCCTTGCAGAATTTCCCATTCACAAACACTGAAATTGTTTCAGATTAATAATATTTGAAGCTAGAAAAGAGAAAACAAGGATGAAAATTGATTTAGTCTGTTCTTTAAAGCATGCATATTAATTAGTCCATTCACAAATACTCCGAGCATGTGTTATGTTGGAGTATAGTGATCTAAATTCAATTTGGCTTCACTTAAAAAGCTTGCAGTATGACAATTATGGTGAAAAATAAATGTGGGATTTTTCATGAGATCTGGATAGTAGCGGAGGGGCCCGATCCCGTAGTCCACCACTATCTTGCTGGGGGTGCAAGGGCTTCGCCCTCACCGCACAAACTTTTGTATTTTTAGGCCATTTAGTTTATGTTTTTTAGGCCCATAAGGTTTTGTTTATATCTATATATATAATATATTGCGTTAGGGTTTTATTATTATCAAATTTTAGCCTCCTTAATCGTCTTCTAATCTTCATGAGTTTAGTGATTTTCTTCTCTTTTGTCCGTGATTTTTTCCCGTCTTGTGTTTCCACATAAATCTTTATGTGTTTTTGTTTTTTATTTCTATCACATAACATGTTACATACATTAAATTGAAAAAGATTCAAAAAATTGCAAGGAAAAAAAAGAGAAGAGTTCATGACTACCTACAGTTTCTTTTGGGGTCATCTATTGCAACGCAGAAGTCCTGAAGAGGACCGGGGTCATAGGCAGAGGCAATGGAGGTTGCCGAAGCCAAGACGACGAGTGTCAGAAGGAAATCAACACCCTTCATTCTGGATGAACTCACTCTTAATTAATCTAGTAATTTGTGTAGTGGTAAATTAGTGATGAGAGGGGTGAGAAACTTGCATGGAAACCAAGTCTATATATAGAGGGACTAGTGTTTCTGATTGGTCCATTTTTCTCACATGAAGCAGATACAAGATATGGAAATGTCGTTATCTGTTTCATATTTGAAGAAACAAGTAAACTTATTTAGGGTGCAACTGATCCTTTTCCTCTATCAATAAGCAGTCAGCATAGAAGTGGTCTTTTTTGATGTATTACCATGCATAGTACTATTGTTTTCTTTCCATTGACTGATTATTTAACAATGAATCGTTCCATTGTTTGCTTTTGATTAGTTCAATTAAAGTAGGAAATTCATTGGCCGATGATAACAAGCGTTTAATAATTCACACACTTAATTCAGCAAGGTCACCTAATGAGTTGGTTTGCACGCAAGAATATCATCTCTAATTGTGTCTTTACCCACACTCCATTGATTTTGATCATGATTAGATCATTTGGGGACTCCAGAAGTTTAAAAAAAACATTATGGTTCATCTCAGACGTTCATGTCACATCACTTTTTTTTTTTTATTTTAAATTTCTGTGTTACAGATATTTCCTGCCTTGATGAAAAACTTACAAAAATCAGCTTGAAGCCAAATAAATGTTAATGACCAGGACTAAAGCAATAAGAAATATATACTTATGGTAAAAGGAAAAAAAAAAAAAAAAACTATGAGAGTTCTCAGAGGGAAAATTTTTCTTTTTAAAATTGACTTTTAAGCTTTGCTTGAAGAGCACTCCACATAGACTTTGCAGTATACCATAGCTTAAGATACATTTCAAAACGAGGTTCTTTTTAAAATGATCCGATTTTATAGCATTTCATGGATAGATCTCACTTCGATGACATACGCTTTTTACAATTGTTCCCTGAAAAAGAAAATGTGTCAAAATGGTCCACATGTTCTTGCTTAATCATGTTTTTAGGACCACTCTCTTTGCTCTAACCTCTATAACCTCTATGGAACAATGAACGCATAATCGCTTTTAACTAGAGTATGACATCTGCATATTCAGAAAGGTTATACTGTAGTAGTTGAGGAAATTAACCATTTGAGAGGAGAAGAAAATAATATACCCAATATTAATTAATTTTGTTAAAAGTTTGATGGGGCATAGTGACAACAAAAGGCCTATGATTTGTGTTTAGCGTTTACCAAAAGTTAAGAAGTTCGAAGAGGATGTCAAAAGAGGCGTCTCATTAGGGAGGGCGAAAAGATAGTAAGAAGGATAAAATGGGAAACGTACGTTGCATACAGCATATCCAACCGGAGATTCTTATATTCTGTTCCCCACACCCCCCCGCTCCCCCCGCTCCCCCCTTCCCAACACACACACGCACACAGTTCTCAAATTTTACAATCTTTAGCATTTGGGTTCCAATTTTAAGAATCTAGACACTTATGTTCTCAAACTCTTAATTTGTTGACATCTTAGTGATCACTTTAAGAATTTAGACACTTAGGTTCCTAAACTTTCAATTTATTGACACTATAGATATCTATTTTAAGAATTTAGACATTTGAGCCCTTAAATTGTTAATTTATTGGCACTTATAGTGCTCGTATTATTTTTGCTGTTAAATGATATAAAAAATGTCAATATTTTGAGGCTTTTTTTTTAATCTAAAAATGTATTATTTTTTAATAGAAAAGTCCCCAAAATCTTTTCTCTTTTTTTTTTTTAAGTATAACTTATTTTTTGGTTTAGAATAATTCTTAAATGCCTTAGAAAAAAGTTAATTATGATGATTATGGACAAGTAATTGATTATAAACTAAAAAAAATTCACAAATGTCATTGAGAAAATTAGTCATCTATTCCATTATATTTTAGCTAAGTTGGTTCAAATTACGATGTTATAACTAAATACAAACACAACAATTAGTTGTCTAATTATATATTATTCGATTATATGCTTTTTATTCTCCTCAATTATATTAAAGATCTTTAGGAATGAAAAGCATAATCGAACAGCTAAATATTATTGCGTTGTAATTATTTAGTGACGTCATTGTAATTTGGTACTAACTTACTAAAAATAAAATAGAATGTATATTGATGAATTTTTTCCTGATTTATAATCAAACTTTTTGTTGTCAATAATTATCACAATTAATTTTCTGTTGGGTATTTAAATATTATTTTTGGACAAAAAACAATGAGTTATACTTTAAAAAAAGCTTTTGAGGACCTCTCTACTAAAAAATACATTGTCGAGATCTAAGGAGCAAAAAAGTCTCAAAATATTGATATCTATTATGTCATTTAATAGTAGAAATAAGACAGGGACTAACGGCACCAACAAATTAAGAGTTTGGGAACTTGAGTATCTAAATTCTTAAAATAAGGACTAAGGTGCCTAGAGATAAGAGTAGGAGCACCTAAGTGTCTAAATACTTAAAATGGGGATCCAAGTGCTAAAAGTTACAAAGTTTAGAGACCTACGGCATAAAAATCCCTATATAAATATGCAGGTGAATTTTCACTCATTATATTTCCAATTAACGTATATTTAATAATAATTAATGATATAGTGTGCAGTGACGAGGCAAGAAATTTTGTCAGTGGGGTTAATAACCAATAAGGGGTTGTAAAATTAATTTAAGTTTTTAGTGGGGTTAATAGATATCAATGCAATATAATACTCATTAATCTATGTATATAAGATTTTTAATAGCAAAACATTTAAGCCCTTATTGGTCCTTAACTCTCTCCATGTGTGGTGGTGTGTAAGAATTCAATCTTAATAATTATTATAAATTTTTTAATTGATTAACTACTCAATTTATTACCATTGTCAAATTCTTATTATGTGGTTAATAATAATAGTATCCATTAAAAACATACCTCTTGAATCGCTTTTAACTTAAGTATGACATCCGCATGTACAGAAAGGTAGTCGAGGAAATTAACCATTTGAGAGAAGAAGAAGAAATTAATATACTAAATATTAAAAGGCCTGTGATTTGTGTTTAGCGTTTACCGAAAGTTAGAAGGGGCTGCTGAAGGGGTTGTCTCTCACCGGGGAGAGCGACCATATGACAAGTATGATAGGGATATTTATATTCTTATACTTTCTATTTTAAGTTTATTTAAAAACTATAATTTTAGTTTTTGATCTTATTAAATGTATATCTTTAGATTAGATTTAATACACAAATTTATACCTTACCTCCATTAATAGTTGATTTTGACTTTTAAAATGACCAAATTATCTTTAAGTAAAAGAGAAAAAAATTCAAACATTCAAAAAATAAGAAGAAAATAAAAAAAAAAAACACACAAGACACTTATTTTTAAGGTATTTTATACATTTTTGAAGTCAAAACCTTAGTATAAAGTGTTTTTAAGTTTTTAAAGTTTTCTTATTTTCCAATTTAAGAGTATTTTGGGCTATTTTTAGTCAAAATTGAAAATTAATTTAGAAAAGGTATGAATTATCTTTAAGTAAAAGAGAAAAAAATTCAAACATTCAAAAAGTAAGAAGAAAATAAAAAAAACACACAAGACACTAATTTTTAAGGTATTTTATACATTTTTGAAGTCAAAACCTTAGTATAAAGTGTTTTTAAGTTTTTAAAGTTCTCTTATTTTTCAATTTAAGAGTATTTTGGGCTATTTTTAGTCAAAATTGAAAATTAATTTAGAAAAGGTATAAATTTGAGTATTAAATCTAATATAAAAGTATATATTCGATGAGATTAAAAATTAAAGGTATTGTGTTTGAATAAACTTAAAATATAGTGTAAGAAAAGTTAAATAACCCAATATGATAGTTCATGGGAAACGTACTTTGCATTTAGCATATCCAACTGCAGCTTCTTATATTCTGTTTCCATAATATGTAAACATATATAGATGTATGTACAGGACTTGTTTTTATAGGGTAAGTTTCCAATCCATATATTTCTAATAACCCTATATTTTAACAACAATTAATAATATGATATAATAAGAATTTAATCTTATCAATTATCATAAACTTTTAATTGGTCAATTATGTAATTCATTACAATTGTTTAATTTATATCATACCATTAATAATAATAATACTCATTTGAAACTATTTATAGCCATATTCATATATATACATATATAATCGCTTTTAACTAATGTATGACATCTTCATATATATAGAAAGGTAGTTGAGGAAATTACCCATTTGAGAGGAGAATAAGAAATTAATCTACCAAATATCAATTAATTTTGTTAAAAGTTTGATGGGGGATGGTGACAACAAAAGGCCTATGATTTGTGTTTAGCGTTTACCAGAAATTATCAGAAGTTACAAGAGGCTGCTAAAGGGGCGTCTCTCGTTAGGGAAAGTGATCACAATATATGATGTATGATAATTCGCGCAAACGTACGTTGCATTTTGCATATCAACGACTTTGTAGGGGGTGGAAAAAAACCCAACAACCGATATTTTCCTACCCAACTCAACTTGAGTAACTCGAATCCGACAAGTAATCCAACTTAATCCAATCTAACCCAAGGTTTCATTGGGTGGGTTCGGGTAAGGATTTTCCCCACCTATCCTAGCCCAAACTTATCCAATCTTTTTTTATTTTTGTTTCCAGGACTTTATAAATATAAGAAATCTGAGTTAGGAATTGTCATATGACCTTATAAAAACTTTCTCAGAGTGCAATTTGTCTTGAATAAAAATTTAAGCCTTTATGTAGGAGTGTATGATTTAGATAATGTCAAATGAAATTAAATCTCATGCTAATTTTGTGTTTTTTGTTTATCTGCAATTAGAGCACGACAGTTCATAGCAAAATTCTTTTTTTTTTTCCTTTAATTCATCAAGACAATTTTGGACCTTTATATATCTTATGAATTTTAGTTTTTTTTTTTTCATTTTGGGTTAAATTGTTAGTTTTGATTTTCTTTTTTCTTGTTATATTACTTATAACAGACTAAACCATTTATCCACCTTAACTTTAATTGGATGGTTTGATTTTGAACTTTGAGTTACTTGGATAGGTTAAATTTAAAATCAACCAACCCAAAATTTTATTGGGTTGGTTGAGATTTTCTAAAAATCCACTCAACCCATGTTCAACCATAGACTTTGTTTCCTGGTTAGGCTTATTGTACTTTCAGCCGTTTTGCTTGAGTTATTCAACGTTGAAAAGGGGTTTTTCTTTATTTATTATTATTTTATCTGGAAAGATAGAACTTTCTACTTGCATTCATGCCTGCGGAGAACATCTGAAGTAACTAATTAATTCAATATCCATGGCCGATTATAGTTTTTTTTATTTATTTTTCTGTCTTAGGAAAAAGGTTCATTATTACGTAAATTATTGGCTTGATTAATTTAATATTTTTCTTGTAGAAATAACAAGATGTGAAGGATTAAATGTCATATTTTTTAGAGTTGGGAGCCCACACGGTAGGAATTGTTAATTTTTTCCCTAGTTACCGGTAAAAACTATTGTTGTATTTGTTGAATTAACTTTTTAATGGTTTATTATGTAAGCAAAAGCAGTTTTTTGTAAATTAATTTGTAAAGTAAATACTCACAATACACACTGTTAAGCGTATAGCTAAAACTATAGTCCTTTCTATATGGGAACCCTTAAAAGTAGGGACCCCATTCGGTAAAAACTACTTATTTCCCTACAAATAAGAACTGTTGTTTTATGAGCTGGATTAACCTTTTATAGTCTGATTTATGATTGAAGATGGTTTTGTCTCACATTGTAAACAGTTTTAAAGACGGCCCTGAAGCAAGATGTAATTGCCCAACCATCCAACATTGTATTGGTAGTAACATTTGGAAGGATGAGGCTTTTTGACTTTTCTGAATCATGGCATGTCTTTTGCCATAACAATGATCGAGACTTTTATCTGTTGCTGGACCTTCTGCACCATCAACATATATTTCTAAGATGGTATTTGAAAAGGTAGTGGTAACCGTTAGTTAAAACCACATTTACTGTAGCATATAAAAGCTTTATATTGTAGCAATTTTTTTGATTGTTACTGTAGTATGTAAGAGCTTTACACTGTTTATAACTAAAAAAAGTTGTAGAAACCACTATTGCCAAATATAAGGTAAATTTTACCGCTTCTTCAACTAAAACACGTGACATTTGAGAATGTCATTGTGCAAGAGACTATGAGCAAGAATGCGTCAAATTGATCGTTTCATCTTATTTTTGTCCTTTGGAGTATCAATCAACCTAGAAGTTTTTATCAATAATGCAATATTTATTGAAAAAGAATAAAATATGAAGTCCGTGGAGAAAAAAACTTGACAATGGTATCCAGAGAAGATGTTTCTTGCAATGCACGCAACAAAACTCCATAAGAGAAAAAGGAGAGTTTGAATGTGTATATGGTATTTTGTCACTCAAAAGTGAAATATTTCTGATCAATCCATAGATTGTTTACAAATCAGCCCTTCTTCCGAAACTTAGATCAACCTTTTAAGAGTTCTATCGACACTGTATTTCCTATGTTTTTTTTTTAATGATTACCATTTAGAAGAATCAACGGATATATATCTAATACGTTTGAACATTTTCTACTTACAATATTAACACTATCAACTAATCCACAATATAGAACCTTGCTGATTGGTGAATACTTCTTCAATATTCGTTCCCATAAGAGGCCAAGTCTTCCTTTTACATTTGAAAATGAGACGATTTGTGTAAAATTTTTCTTCAAAATGACACAATTAAATACGTCATCAAGGCTGCGATAAAACAAGTGCCTAAATATGGAAGAGAAAAGAATACCAATAAAAGAAGGATTAGTTTCAAGAGCTTTATACATATTAGCTAAATTTTCAAGGCATTGTTAAAGCTAGAAAAGAAATAAATACACTGTAACATACTCAAACTGACCACTTCTATATTATGAAAGTTCCCTTCTAGACGCAAAACTAGGGAAACATAAATTTTTAGTCTATATGAGTTGTTGAATACCAAGTCTTTTGTGGAGAAAAAACAAACCAATTCCTTTATCCGATACATGTATTAAGATAGATTAGTTTCAAGAGCTTTATACATATTAGCCAAAATTTCAAGGCATTATTAAAGCTAGAAAAGAAATAAATACACTGTAACATACTCAAACTGACCACTTCTATGTTATGAAAGTTCCCTTCTAGACGCAAAACTAGGGAAACATAAATTTTTAGTCTATATGAGTTGTTGAATACCAAGTCTTTTGTGGAGAAAAAACAAACCAAT
>CAMOHE010050917.1:0-18234 GCA_946598075.1 Artocarpus hirsutus
CCCCAACCCCATTAACATTGCTAGTCTCATTCTCTCTGCAATGTTGCCACCATGAGTTTCCCACCCACCACCTGCAATCGACTCTACTTGCCCTTCCCTGCCCTAATATGTCATGTGCTTGTCCCTCTGCTCGATGCCATAACCATCTTCTTCCTTATAGTTGCGAGATCTCCCTCCCAATGTCACCTCCCTACCAGCCCGTCTAGTACATCGTGCAATCACAAAAAGAGTGAAGGAGAAATTAATTTTCTTAAATTTTATCAATATATTTTAGGGCAAGGTTCTTTTGATTTCTTAATGATATTTTTTGTACAATAGGAATTTTAAATTTGGATTAGGTATAAATTAAAATTGAAAAAAATCAGACAAATAGCCTATTTTTGGTTACCTTTTAAAAAATTTGCCAAAATTTTAAAAAATTAAGGACATTACTATACTTTTTTTAAGGGGGATTGCACATTTTAATATTAGGGAAATGGTCTTTTTTTTTTCACATCAATTATCATTGATTGGCATTAGTATATTATTGATTCATATCAATACATTATGAATTAATAACTATAGTTTATCATTGATAAATTGGTTTATCATTGACAAACTAGTAAATTATTAAATGAAATTGCTTACTGATTAACTAATATTGGTTACTCATTAATAAACCACTAAAGTAGTTAAATAAACCACCAAGTTAATCAGTGCATTATTGATGTACCATTAAAAAGGGTTAACTGTCTAATTTTCAAAATTTTTGGTCACTCTTAAAAAAGCAACTTAAAATGGTCATTTATTTCCAAATCCCTTTAAAATAGATTTTAAATAGGAGGTAATTACTAAAAATACCCACAAATTATGTAGTATAAACCAAATAACAACACACACATGCAAGAAAAAAACCCTCAAAAACTATAACCAGATTATAAAAGCAATCACAATATCACATAATCACATTATGACGAATATGAATGTTAAAAAATTCAGTTCACTTATTTAAAAGAAGAAAAAAAGAAGTAGCAGCTTGATCTTCAACAGTAATGACGACAATGTTAGACATGATGCCCTAAGGAGTAAAATGTTGTAGTATATTTTTGGAGACATTTTATCAATAAAGAGTTTATTCATCGTTCATGTACCACACGTTGTCTTATTTACATTCATATTTGTTAAATGTATGATAAGCAAACAAAAGTCTGAGACCGTCAGTCTAAACCTATAAGAATCATGCATATGTGGATAAATATTACAGAAAACATGATTCTAAGGGTGATGGCCTATATTATAAGATCTACAATCGAAGGAATAAAGATGGGTGCTTTATTCACACTAAGATTATTATGTTGTCACATCCTTAATGGAAGATGGCTTGTCTTGGCTATCAAAATGGGACTCCACGAGTAGAAATATTGGTACATTGCCATGGATGACGATGTATTAGATCAGGACATAAAGTAGAATTGATTTAGATTAATAGTTCTATTTGTGCAATTCAATTCATTTTAAATAATCATATGTGTCATGTCTTAATCCTAAAATAACTAATAGGCCCGTTATTTTGACTTGTGTCTTTTGATGTATCAAATGATGACATTCTGACTTTATGATGGTACGCATACCAATACGTTGGAGACATAAATCTTGATAGTGTAGACCTGTTATTTATAGATGTAGAATCCGTAGCTCTTTTTGTAGAGTTAATGATATTCTCTTATATGCATTATCTTGTAATTGGAAGATTAGAGCGCTTAACCATTTGGATGTATATGTGTAACCGAATGTATCTGTTTTTTGATAGTAAGTTTTCTAATGGTACGATAACGAAACGTAAGAAAAAAATAATTAAGAAGGTAAGACGAAAGTTATCCTTAAGCTGATTATAGATATCCTATAGGGATACAACACATCATGATATGTCATGGGCACTTAGCTTATTTGGAGCTTCATAATTCTATGGAGTTTGAAAGTGTAGCTCTAAGCCTTTAGTGGGGTAGAGTTAGAGTTGATAATTGTAAAATATGTATATGGGATATTGTATTTTATAATTATCGAAGGTTGAACTATATGGGTTTATCAGGTCCCTCTTTGCTAGCTCATAATAAATCTTGTAACGATACGATGTACTTTTCTCACATATTGGTGACTTATGTTAAATTATTAGATTGGCTAAAAATTGATAGGATCAGATAATTCATGTTTGTTTATCGGTTAAATTAATTCTGTGAATTAATTCAAGATAAACATGTTAAATTATCGAAAATATTTTATTTTTATGAGATTATCGAAATATGGCTGTTTTGATCAAATAAATTCTTTATTGGGTTATTTGAATTAAAACTGAGACTTTATTTGAGAATCTCAAGTGCAAAATAAAAGATTCTTAGAAATTAGATTATCGCAAGTTCGACAAGCTGATCTGGTAGTTTGGCCCGCTGATGGGAATACGTTCAACAGACCGATGGATAAGTTTACACTGCCGATCTAACGATCATCTGATTACATTTTTAGACGCAATTATCATCAAAAGTTGATCTAGACTTGAATTTTTGAGGCCTTATCTGATAATAACTAACCCCAAGTCCGATCTTTATAAATAGATAGTGAGTTTTCTCAGTTATTCAGATCAATTGAGAAGTTAAGAGTAAGTACTTAAGTGTGAGAAACTTTGAAACTCCCTGAGAGCTACTGTTCATAATCAAGAACCTTAGCTCTAGGCCTTCTCAATTGGTAAGAAGGAAAGTCACAGGAGGAAAAATTGTACGACTGTGCCCACTCACACTTCGATCGTGGATAGAAAATAGCAAAGAAGACCAGTTGTTGAGGCTTTTTTGGAACGCTTTTCTCTTCATTGATTGTCGGAGCTCTTTGACATAAAAATATTAGTAATATTTGTCATTAATTTATGTATATAGCATGTCAAACTTGTGGTTTGGAAAAAAAATTTGATTTAACAATTTTTAAAATTTAGTTACGTACTCGTTTTCCAACAACTGGTATTAGAGCCAAAGTTTTTACGTAAATTTACGAGTTTGTGATCATATTATATATATAGATTATGTGATCTTATTATCTCCTATGCTTGAATTTAATTTTTGGAGGGTTGGCGCTCTAAGGTTTCTATATATATTTAAATGTTGCCATGAAATTACATGGTGAATGTTTATTGATTAATAATAGTTGATTAAATTATTAATTACTTAATTAATTAATTTATACCAGTTATGATTTCTTAAAGGTTAGGATGTGTATTTTGGATTTTTATGTAATTAAATGGTAGTCTATCATCAACATCTAGGAATTATTATTTAATTTTTAATTTTGTAAAAATTTTGTAATTAAATAATCATTTGGAGAAAAGACGGATTTAGAAGATGGATGATAGTAGTTCCATTGGTTTTCCCTAAGTTTCTAAAATTTTATATTTTTGAATTGTTAAAATAAAGGTTGAAAAACTGCTTAAAAACTGTTTTTTGAAAACATGTGAGTTTTGCTATATCAGCAAGATGAATATTCAAGTTCAACAGACCGATGGTTGCAGACTGGCAGACTAAACTTTTAGTTCAGCAGGCCGTCCATGAGGCGATTTCTAAAAAAAGATAGTCTTTTGTCTTTCTTTGTTGACTCTTTATACTGCAAGCCAACTCCTAGCAGATACTACTATTGACTAATTTGTCTATTATTCTTAAGGCCAAGAGACTCACTTATCCCATAAAAATATTCACAATAGCTATATTCTGTTGTTTTCTTTCAGAAGCCTCTAACCCAAGAAAGTGCCCTTAAATATTTTAGCAAGAAAATGACAGCAAGTATATAGTAAGGAAGTTTGGTGAGCTCTATTATTCTCATCTTTATTTATTTATTTTTCGTTTTGCTGAAATTCTATTATTATCATTTCATTTCATCTGATCTTTAATCATAAAAAGCACAAATGGTCAGCAGCTTAGCCGAAAGAATAGCCAACTACTAGCCAAAAGTTACTAATTATTAATTTTTTAAAAAAAAAAAAACTTCAGCCAAAAGTTTTTACCGATAATTGTACTAAAGATTACAAATTTTGTTTCCTTTTTTTGTTTTTTTAAAAAAGGTCTATAATTAGCTTCGATTATGACACGTTTGATGTTTGGCACGCAATGATCACATTTATCCTTGTGTTTGGCAAAAATGGTTCCCATTACTTTTTTAGTTATAAATAGTGTAAAGCTCTCACATGCTATAATAACAATAAAAAAATTGCTACAGTGTAAAACTTTCATATTTTACAGTAAAGATGGTTTTAACCAACGATTCCTACTGCCCTTCCAAATACCCTATGTAATGTTCACAAGGAGCAGTTTACCTACAATTTGACTCTAATACATTAACAAGTGAAAAATACTATTTAATGTGGGACCCACTTTGTGCCACCTTTAAGGTGGACAAAAGGCCACCTCACCCCCTCTAATTGCACCAATTTTGGTTGTACAAAAGGAGCCAAATTGGTCTCCATCATTTATTTTTCATGCAAAACATGAAAAATAAAAGAAAGAAAGAAAAAGGAGTCCATTTTTCATTCCTCTCAAAACCGAGTCCTTCTCCTTAGACTCTTTCAAATATTTTTCAAACCCTAACTCCTAATCAAGCTCAAGAACAAGTTTTAATCATTGATGATAAATTTAGAACAAGTTCAAGCTACTTTAGAGGTAAAAACCAAAGTTTTTACCTTACATATTTTAGTGTTTTTGTTTGAGTTTTAAAGGGGTTTTTCATGGGTTTTATCATGAATTATATCAAGGAGGAATAGGAGGGTTTCAAGCTTCAAAGAGGAGGGGCAAAAGCTTGCAAAAGTTTAGGTAAATTCTAAACTCAAGATTTGAAAGTTTGTGTTTCCAAGCATGTATATCAAGTGTTTGATGTGTGTTATGGACTATGGTATGCAACAAAGACACTATGACATGTTGTGTTTGCGTATTAAGTGATTGATGATAAGCTTAGAAGGGTTTAAGTAGAATTAAACTCAAGGAAAGCAAACTAAGAATTATTTTTGTGAAAAAAGTGTTTAAAGGACATTTTGAAAGATTTTAGTGTTTGAGGCCTTTAGAAGCCAAATTGATTTTTGGTTCAACATATAATTTATTGGAAACGTTGAGTCGGATAACTTTTGTCAAGAAATTCTACTCGAATTCCTATCAGAGCAAGCCAAAAAATGATAACTTTAGTTCTATCCTTCCAAAAACATGATGAAGATGAATGAATTTGAGGAAAGTTAAAACATAAAAGTTATATATCTCAGTGAAACAATTAGAAATCTTGAACGGTTTATGAAGATTATATACTAATTTCAAATTAAGAATTTTACGAGATTTCAAGCACAAAATTTTGTAAAATAAAAATTTTTTGAAATGTTTTTAATTTGACCAAGGAGCTTTGTAAGTTTTATTTCTTGTAAAAAACTAAATGTTTATGTATAAAACGGTTATTTTTTGTCCCGGTGGCAAACATGTCAAGATTTTTATGTTTTAGGCCAAAATTGTAAAACCATGTGAAACTAGGTTTTCACTAAGAAAATGTTAGTTTTCCTATATCATTGTGGGCAGTGAGTATCCACTAGTTTTAAAGTTTGAAAGGATTAAGGGTTTTTATCAAGGAAAGAAAGATAAATGCATCAAGGGTGTAATCGTAATGATTTTCAAGTTACGGGTTAAAACTGTAAAGCTTTGATAAAATAGATTTTAAAGAAAGGAAAACTGTTTTTTTTTTTTTTTTTTTGTAGTATTATAAGAAGTAAAGAAATGTAAGTTATGTTTAAAACAAGTTCTAAAAATTTTCTAAGACCCATCAAGAGTAAAATAGTTATTTTTCATAAAGCGGCTAAAACAGATCTCGAAATGACCGAATTAAGAAAATGACCCTAAGAGAGAATTTTTCCATACCCCATAAGTAGTGGAACAATGAAGCAAAATGAGAACTTAAGTAAAGTTACGAAGTTTATGAAAGACATGTTAAGGATGAAAATGTCATCTTTAAGAAGGCGGCTAAAACAGAGCTGAACACTCCGAATTAGCAAAACGTCCTTAGATGAAAAATGTTCTGTATTATGTTAAGTAACAAAACCATCAAGTAAGATAAAAAATTTAACTAAGGGACATTTAAGTTAAGTAAAAGAAGGGTAAACTGATGGGTAACAAAGTTAAGTAAAAAAAAGGTAAACTAGTGAGTTAAAAGAAAGGTAAACCAATGGATTACAAAGTAAAGGAAAAGTAAACCGAGAGGATACAAAGTTAAGTAAAAAGGAATGAACATTGAATATTTAAATTCTGTTATCAATCAAGTAGATTGATAATAAGAAATGTTAGCTAATAATTGGGTGTCATCTGAATAAGACATAAAATCTAACTAATAAATGGAAAAGGAATAAAATGGGAACGCTAGAGTGTTATTTAGGTAAGTTTCAAACCTTATTTATGGCATAGAGAAAATGATCTTCTAATGCTTTATATATGTTTGCAAATGTGCTTGCAAATGTTATTTAAGTTGTTTTTAAAGTATATTTGCATATGTTATGCATCAAGTTTTAAAGTTCAAGTTAAGATTTGCAAAGTATTTGCAACTATTATTTTAAAGTATGTTTGCATTTGTTATGCATAAAATTTTAAAGATCAAAAGTATATTTACATATGTTATGCATTATGTTTTAATGTTCAAGTTACGAATTGCAATATGCTTGCATATGCTATATTTAATGTTCTATGCTAAGTTATAGCATAAGGTATGTTGATATGCTTACTTAAGTTAAAATGAAGGTAAAGCAAAGATGATAAGTAAGTGTTGTACCAGCCTCCTTCATGCGAGGTACACAAGTTACGCTAAAGTTATAACCTCGATGTTCAATGGTCTGAAGTCTTCCACAAGAAAAGCATTATGTTCTTATAATTGATGATGTTGGTTCGAACACTAAAGTTCACAAGATAAGAAAAGATAAGAATGATGATAGCAAGTTAAAGTAAGTTATGAATGATCATTAAAAACTCATAAAATTGGTGTTCATAAACGACCATAAATAGAATCATGCATTATAATATTGCTTACATTCCTTGTTATGGAATGTTTATGTGATATGTTTGTGAAAAACATTTTAAAAAATGTTTTATAATAAATGTTTATGAAAAACATTTTATGAAAGATATTTACAAAAAAAGGTCTAAGAAGAAGTTTTATGAGAAAAAGTTTTAAATGTTTTGTGAGACAATGTTTGAACTTACTAAGCATAAGCTCATTGTAAGTTTCTTCATGTTGTAGGTAGTCTTATGGGAAACTATAAGACTGGTTGAAAAGCTCAGTGCTATGGTGGACAAATGCAAAATTTGGGTATGGATACTACTACAAGAAGTCTTCTGTTGGTTAAAGAAGAAATTTTCCATAAATTGAAATAGTGTTTTAAAAAATTTTAAGAAAGTCAATGATTAATGAAATATTTTATAAGAAGTGTCTTACAGAAAAAGCATTTTAAAAGAGGTTTAAAAAGTTTTATGAAAGTAAATATTTCTAATGAGTTTAAGAAATATTTTGAATAATTTTAAAGTCAATTGTTGAGCTATGTTTCAATGTCAGTTGCAACTAACGGATTTAAGAAAATTTTTAAGTATGTTTTAAATTATGTTTAAGAAAAAAATTATCCAACATTTTCTTACTAAGTAAATAAGATAAATGTTCAAGAAAGTAAGTTTAAAAAAGTTAAGTGATGGCTCAGAAATATAGGGCTTCATACATGGCCTTGCAATTGTCGACCTTCGAGACTCTGCGCGTCTTTCACCTTGCCTCTATGAAGCGATTAACGACTGTGCCTAAACCTCAACAAAGGCTGCAACCACTGCCTAGCCCTTGCCAACGCTCCAACTCCACCCACATCATTGGCGCAGCCGTTGAGCCTCCAACCTCATCTCGACCCTTCATGGGCCTCATAATTGTCATTGGCATAGTCTATAGCCATCAGTGGATATGGTTTTCTTTCTCAAATGTTTTTCTATTTTTTTTTGTTTCTATTTTTTGAATAAATATTATAATTAAGTATTAAATCATTAGGTCTTATTTTAATTTAGTGCTTTTTCTCTTTTTTACCACCAATTCAAATTTATGAGTTGTATATTATTGTTAAATCCTTCTCCACAAATAGAAAATAAAATCACTTTGCACCATAGATTTATCCTACATATATTCATATTTGCATCCTATAATGTGTCATGCCTCAGAGTACCGGAGGTGACGTGGTGGATTAATTAAGTTAACTAAGTAAAAATTTTAATTAAAACACAAGTTAAAGAATTTAATTAATTATGAAAAATGTAAGAATTTGAAACTTTTTAAAATGTTATTATAATAATAAAACAGACAGATGAAAAATGAAATAGAACAAAATAAAACAAGGAAAAGGGAATACATATTACGTCCCATTAGGGCCACAACTTATGCACACACATAGTAGCGACATAATTTAAATTACAACTACAGTCCAACATAGAAAAGAAGTTAAAATGATACATGCCTTGTTTGATTTATACTAATAACTTACTGATGGTCTTCTACTGCTTGTGATTCTGATCTGTAGACTCTTCGATAATCCTAAGCTGGATTCCACCTAGGGAAAGAAGGGTTAAAAATAGATAAAAAGTAAACAGAAGGCTCAGTAGGACTATGCTTTAAAACAACTAATTAATTTAAATATAAAATTTATCATTTAAGAAAAACAATTAGACAACAAAATTAAATAGATAAATTCATTTAAACTAATCTTATCAAAAATCAGTTCATCGAGAAAGTACTTTTTTTTCTTTCTCAGACAAACCATAATTATCACTACCGAAGTGGCTTAGTTGGGTTTTAAGACCTACCTCCAAGGTCGCACGCTACACGACCCGATATTTGAATATGGCATCATGCCCATCTATGTATTTCTATAGTTATTAAAATCTTATTTTACCAAGTATATTCATTTATGTTCATTATAAGGTTCATTATGAAAATCACCTTATTCTACTATTTATGAAAACAACTGATAAAAACCTTTTTCAATCAATCATTGAAAGCCATTTTAAAAGAAATCATTTTAAGGCCAAAAATCATTTTAAAAACTTGGCTACCAAAGAAGAGGGTAGAAGTCTTACCTCAATATTCGTGCTAATGTCGAACACCGTAGTCCCGATCCGGTATACATTAGCTCCCTAGAACTATGAACAACCTTAAATATAAACTAAGTTTATCAATATCTAGCTTAAGATATCTTATACTACTAAGCTATCTAATGGTGTCCTAGTGTGTCATTTATATCTGTAAAATCATATTATAAGGTTAAAATCTCAATCTGGGTTTAAAATAGGAAAAACGGGTGAAAAATGACAATTTTTTACAAAGTCCGGTCGACCTGTCGATTATCTTGCTCTGGCCTGCCAAACTGTGTAGTTCGGCCTACTAGCAATCAGGACTAGCCTGTCAAACTGTTTCCAAGTTTGGCCTGTCGGACTTATGAATCCGGCTTGCTGAATTGAAAAATTCTAGAATTTTTCAAAACTCAAGTCTCGGCCGCCTCGAGCTCGAATCTTCATTTTCAACATGTTTTCTTAATTCTTAGGCATGCAAAAGACTCATACATGATAGAAAAACATAGTAAAACACTTTTAAATAAATTTAAACAAGATTTGCATAGAAAATTTCAATTAAATCTGAAAATGAGAAAAATAGAGAAAAATAGAAAAACTTGATTTAAATCTTTTTTTTTTATGAAACCAAGCCTAGATTCTAGATGTTTTAGATTCCACTAACTTAAATTCAAGGTTTTCTAAGCTTAAAAGGCTTTGGATTTTAAAATGCTAAGAAAATTAAAAAATTAAAAAAAAGTTTAGAATTTGAAAACTAACATTAAATCTGAGCTTTAAAACAAGTTTGAAATAGCTTAATCGTGTTCCCTGAACTCCAATCCAGCTAAGAATCAAAGCTTAAGTTCAAAATTTTGAATCAAACGAGAAGGAAGAGAGAAAGAGAGAGACAAAAGAGTGAGAGAGAGAATGTGTGTGTGCTGAGAGTGAGTGAGGGAAGGAAAGGGAGAAAGAAATAAATAGAGAAGGGAGGAGAGCAAAACCAGGAAGGGAAAACCATGTCCCGCACATGGTTTTCTAAGGTGGAACTTGTTGGTCATTTAACAATTTGTTTTGTTCCAAAAATTCAAAATAACAAATAAAAATAACTAAAATAATTAAAAAGATTTTAAAAATCAAGTTAATTAGAAAATCATTACAAAATGTTTAGATTAAAGTCAAGTTACAATTTGGCACACCAATCCACCATCTTCCACGCTAATATCACTTAATTAATTTTGGGACGTTACACAATGTAAGGAGTTTAACTTGTCCCTTGAAGGTTAATAGTTGGGGTGTTCATAGGCAAAGCAAAATTGGCCTTGAATGCTAATGTGTTGTCTGTTGGGTTGGGGTGGCATTTGGATTGTCCCTTCTCTTATATGGTGTTTGTAACAATGGTTCAAATTATTGGTTTGAACTGTTAACAATGTAAAACTTTCACATGCAATAGTAAAAAGTTATAGTGTAAAGCTCTCGTATGTTTCAGTTCTTAAACTTATGTCCCTAAGGAAAGATGGCTTATCTTAGCTATTGGAGTTGGATTCCGCGAGTAGAAATATTGGTGTATTGTCAAAGGTGACAATGTATTAGATTGGGACATAAAGTGGAATTGATTTGGATTAATAATTCCATTTGTGCAAATCAATTTACTTTAGATAGTCAAATGTATTGTATGTTAATCCTGAAATGACTAATAGGCTCGTTATCTTGTCTTATGCCTTTTGATGTACCAAAGGATGATATCTTGACTTTGTGATGGTATGCATACCGGTATGTTGGAGATATGACTCTTGATAGCGTAGACTTGTTACTTATAGATATGAAATATATAGCTCTATTAGTGGAGTCAACGATATTCTCTTATATACGCTTTTCTAATTGCAGCGCTCAACCATTTAGATGCATAGATGTAACCGAATAGTATACTATCTTTAGATGGTAAGTTTTCCAATGGTGAGACAACAGAATGTAAGATAAAAATAATCAAAAATGTAAGATGGAATTCATCCTTAAGCCGATTATGAATATCCTATGAGGATATGACACATTATGAAATGTCATGAATACTTAGTTAATTTGGAGCTTCATAATTTTATATGGTTTGATAGTGCAGCTTTAAGCTTTTAGTGGAGTAACGTTAGAATTGATGATTATAAAATATGTATTTGGAAAATTGTATTTTATAATTATCAGAGCTTAAACTATATAGCTCCATCAGGTTCTCTTTGCTAGCTCGTAATAAATCCTGTAACGATACGGCGTGCTTTTCAAATAAAGTGGTGACTTATGTTAAATTATTAGATTGGCTAAAATTCGATAGGATCAGATAACTCATGTCTGTTTATCGGTTGAATTAATTTTAAATTAATTCAAGATAAACTTGTTGAATAATCGAGAATATTTATTTTCCTTGAGATTATTCAGATATGACTGTTTTAATTAGATAACTTCTCTATTAGTTATTTGAATTAAAACTGAGGCTTTATCTAAAGAATCTTGGGTGGAAAATAAAAGATTCTCAGATATCATGTTATCACAAGTTGGGTAGGTCGATCAGTTAGTTCGACCTGTCGATAGAGTAAGTTCAATAGGCCGATCTAACGATAATCTGATTACGTGTTTTTTATGAAATTTTATCAGAAGTTAATCTAGATTCAAATTTTTGAGGCCTTATCTAATAATGATCAACCCTAGATCTAACCTCTATAAATAGGGAGTGAGTTTTGTTAGTTATTCAGATCGATTAAGAGGTTGAGAGTGAGTACTCTAGTGTTGATATTTTAAAACTCCCTGAAAGCTATTATTCACAATTATGAACCTTGGCTCTAGGTATTCTCAATTGGCTAGAAGGAAAGTCATCGGGTAAGAGCTACATGACATGTACCTACACACACTCCGATTATGGATAGAGAATAGCAAAGAAGACCAATTGGTTAAGGCTCTTCTAGAATGTTCTTCTCTACACTGATTGTAGAAGCTTTTCGGCATACAAAGGTTAGTAAGATCTGAGTAATTTATGTTATAGTATGTCAAATTTATGCTTTAAAAAATACTTAAATTTAAAAATTTTAAAATTACGATGCATACTTGTTTTTCCAACATGGGAAAGGTTTAAAACAGACAATATAATCGTGAGCGAAAAGCTTAGTAGGACTTGGATTTCAAGATAATCAATTTTAGAATAAAAAAAAATAAAATAAGATAAATGAATTTTAAATGCACTTTCGAAGAAATAATAAATTAAACAAATTCATAATTACTGGTCATCTTCTTGGAATTTTCTCAGATCATACACAATAGTCATGATGAATAACTAATCAAATTTTTACCTACCATTCGTTATCTATGATTATCTCAAGTCATTTTTCGTTATTGATCATGTGCAAAGTCTACAAATTCACCAGCGTAGTAGCCCAACTGGGTTCGAGACATGCTTCTAAGTTGTTCTCTACATGACCTGATCTCTGTGTGTGGCATCATTCACTTATATATAAATCATTCCGAATGGGGGCTTTCGATTTCGTAACTTATCTTTACTTTTCTTCAGATGACAAAACTTAGTGATTTTTGTCTCTTTATATCCTTGTGGAAAATAGCGGTCTTAGAAAACCTTCTCAACTTTATCTTATTCAATGTTCTGACTACCCTCTACACGTTTTACTTGTTTCCATCAAGCATTGGCACCACCTTCCAATTTTTATATCGCTAACTCAACATGATATTCATCACACTCTCCTAATGTACCCAAACTAGAATAATTGCTCAACAACTTCAGTGAAGGGTCTCCATTTTGTCAAAGACTGGAATTGCAACATGACTAGATTCTCAGGAATGCCACTGTCGTCGACTTACCGCAGGACCTTCACGTTGTACCTTTGTTGCCATTGACCTAAAAGTAACATATTTAGCATCACTCATACCTTCGTCATTGATGTGGTATGAGTCAGTAGTGGCATAACGATGCTTAGGTGCTATTCTCTCAGTTCTCAATAACAAAATTGGACTATTAGTGGCTTTTCAATGTCGTATATATGTGTGTGTAATTCCCAAGGTTTAAAACCAAGGGCTCTGATACTAAATCTGTCATGAACCCAAACCTAGGTGGTGACATGGCTGTTTAATTAAAATTAATTAAACAATTTTAATTAAGCTCACCTATTAATTACTTGGTAATTCAAGTTAACGTAATTTGGATTATTTATAAAAATGAGATAAATTTAAAACTTTTTACATAATTACCTTTTATTAAGCCCTAATAAATAATTTCATGTATTACTTCTAATTTTAATCAAATTAAGATATAAAATCAGCGAGAACGAGTTAGGCCACACCGGACCCCACACTATGCACACATATGATGCCGACATAAAATAAAATAAAAACCATAGTCCAACAGGAAATAAATAGAGACCTTAGTATTACATGCCTTGGAGATAAGAATAGATAAGTCAAATGTCTCACGATCCACGTGAGAATATCAACAGCGTCTACTTGGCAGCGTTCTGTAATTCACTTGGAGGGGAAAAGGTTTAAAACAAACAATATAATCGTAAGCGAAAGGCTCAATAGGACTTGGATTTCAAGATCATTGATTTTAGAATAAAACAAAATAAAATATCAGATAAATGATTTTTAAACTCACTTTCAAAGAAATAATAAATTAAACAAATTCATACTTACCGGTCATCTTCTTGGAATTTTCTTGGATCATACACAATAGTCATGATGAATAACTAATTGGATTTTTACCTACCGTTCGTTATCTATGATTATCTTAAGTCATTTTCTATTATTGATCATACACAAAGCCTACAAAGTCACCACCGTAATGGCCCAGTTGGGTTTTGGGACTTGCCTCCAATATCGCTCTTGACACGACACGATCTTTGTATATGACATCATACACTTATATATAAATCATTCCAAACGGGGGTTCTATGTTCGTTCAGTGTCAATTATCATTTAATTATATCATTCTTTGAGTATTCTTTTTACCGGGTTATCATGTTACATTCATTATTATTCATCCATGATTATGATTCATCATCATCATTCATTACCTTTATTCATTGTTACAGTTCATTATTGGCATTCATTATAATTATATCTAACATCTGTTGGAAAAAAATAAAAACAAGCAACTTGTTTTCTAAAAACGTTTCAAAAGTATAGAATGGCCAAACCTCATTTTAAATCATGGCTTCCAAAAAAGAAAGGTCTAGAGTCTTACCTTGTCGTTTAGCATGATAGCACTAACTCTACTGTCCTAGTTCGTTACACGTTAGCTCTTCTTAACCGTGATCAACCTAGTGGACTAGATTCCGTAATATCTAATTTAGAACATTCTACATTAACATGTTGTTCCATAGTGCCTTTATGCACCGTTAAAGTCTAAAAAATCATGTTACAAGGTCAAAATCCCTTTTTATCATTTAACAATGAAAAATAGTAAAAAACTACCATTTTTATGCAGCTTGGTCGGCTTTCCAACCACCCAGGTCTGGCTTGCTGAACTACTTGCGTTTGGCCTACTGACCATCCGAGTCCAGCCTGTTGAACTGTTTGAATCCGGTTTGCCGAAGTGTGAGTTCGGCCTGCCGATTTGTTTGAATTTGGCCTGTCGAAGTATGAGTTTGGCCTATCGATCTATCAAAATTCAAAAAATTCTAAATTTCGAGTCTCAGCCAACCCAAGCTCAAAAGCTCCATTTTAACTTGTTTAATGCAAATCCAAGTCATGCAAAAAACACTAGAAAACAACTCAACCCTTTAGAAACAAAATCCTCAAATTTAAACACAATTTTACAATTTATTTCAAAAATTGAAAAAAATGCAAAAACTTAGTTTAATTTAGTTTTTAAGTCAAACAAGCTTAGATTCATGGTAAAACACGTTCTACAATCTCAGATTAAACGTTATTGAAGCTCATTAAGCCTCGGATTGTAGTGTGCATGAAGGTTTTGACAATTTCAAAACAAAAATTGGAAACTTTGAAGAAAGAGAGAGAGCTAACCTCAGGTTAAGAATTTTGGAAAGAAATTCAGTCCATGCAGCTTAATTTCTTAACCCATGATCAGTTGGAAATGGAGCTGCTCTTCTTGTGGAGAAAGAGAGAGAGAGAAATAGAGACGCAAAAAAGAGAGGGAAAATGAGAGTGAGAGGAAAAGGAGAGTGTAGGGAAGATTTTTATAATTATAAGGGGTGATTTTTCTGAGAAGGAAACTTTGTTCTGCAGCATACAGTAATATAATTTTGATCAAATTTGTTAAAACATATCAAATGCTAAAAATAAGTCAAAAGCAAAATGTGAAAGTTTAAGACAAACGAACCAAATAATTAAAAATGTGTTTGACGAAGATAATATCACAAAGTGATTAAATTATGCTTAAATTTAAAATTAAGCACACTAATCCATAAAATTATACACTAATCATACTTAATTAACTTTTGGACATCATAACTAGACTACAATCCAATTTGTCCATGTTAGATGGTTTTTTTATGATTAATTGACAATGCGTTCTTAATTTACCCCATGTTTGGCTGAGTGGTGGGAACCACAATTCCCACCACAAACTCAGTTATGAATAGTGTATAGTTTTTACATGCTACATTAACAATAAAAAAAATTGCTACAGTATAAAACTCACACATGCTACAGTAAAAGTGTTTCTAATCATTGCTTTCCATCACCCTTCCAAACACCCCTTTAATCTCATCTCGGTTTACAAGATGTCACTAATGGCGGAGCCATATTAGGCTCAAGAAAGGCAGTTTTTCTGATGCAAGTATAACATCTTGTTCTTGCAAGTGACGTCAAATACTTTTCTTTTTGTTTGGATAAAAATCACATCAATTGTCCATTTGCTGAAAGTATTTGTGATAAATAATTAAAGATTACATTAACTATTTCATCCCAATAAAAAAATCATATCAGTCGTTTTTTGCTCAACATATTTTTTTCCCAAAACACACGCGAAATTCCAAATTTAATATTATTTTAAGAATGTTTTTATAAGGATTCAATTCTTTGTGTTATATTCTAAGCCCTTTGTGGTTTCTCTCTCTTTCTTTTTTTTTTTTAAAAACCTATTTGTATTTGTTATTTTCCTCCCAAATATACCGAGTATTCTTATCAATTTGTTTTGGTTCAATCACGTAATTTATTTTTGTTTTACGCTATAAGATGCGAGAATATAGGTCAAGCACATTAGAGAGTCCACCTGCGTGAGACTCCTTTCTATTGCATTTCATGGAGTTTTCATACTAAACGACGTTGTTTCGTTTTCTTTTTTGGGCTAAATCTGACATCAACTGTCTTTTGCTCGACGTATTTCCAAAACTAGAAAAAAAAAAAGCCAAAACTCACAAGAAATTCTCAATTTATTCCCTTTTTTTACGAAATGTTTTTTTTTTTTTTTTATAGGGATACAAAACTCCCTGTATATCTATATCAAATTCACATGTATTTGCGGACGTCAGTAACGGCGAAAATGCCGACAAAAGTATGTTACTCACTTCCTAGGATTTACACATGGCAGGATCTTAGACAAAACAAATACAACTTTACTCCACAAACAACCAAACTGACAAGAAAACAAATAGGCATGTCCTGTCCGCACAATATATTTCGCCGTCAATCGTCTGCAACACTTCACAGATCTCATTTAAATATATCCAATAAAGATTTTCCACGTGTACGTTCCGACGACTGGATAAAATTCTTCTGCTTACTCTATCTTATTCGAGTACAATTGCACGCACCAGATCTAAGCTGGCCACCACCCCACCCAAAAATCCGGGTCGAGATTTGTTTCCGGAACTTTCGGATCCGGATCCGGCCCACGCTTCCATAGAGAATTGCCCGAAATGCCCCATGAGACTCTAACGTGTACTGACATGCGCACTGCGCACCAAACCAACCTTCACCTTATATCACGCCTTCAATTTCGCTTTCTTCACGTAACTCACCCACGCACACTTTCTTCTTGAACCAGGACCAACCTAACTATCTATATATACATATATATATATAGCCACGCCATATTCCTCAAAAGTGCGCCGCTCTGTCAAGACTGTGCGCATTACGCCACCTTCACACACTGTTCCATTCCAGAATATCCCTTGGAATTTATTTGTTTGTTCTTTTTTTTTGAAAAATTTCGCCAGAGAATTCCATGCATGTCGGCCAAAATGGATTCCGAGAAGTCAATCTCAATCTACGGCCCAATCGAAGGAAACTTCGTCAGGCAACCGCCGACTGCATCGGCGGCGGCGACGCTCCTCCTCCTCTTCGCCTTCGTCGCCGTCGCATCGCTGCAAATCTCGACGAGGACGCCGTTTCCGAGGTGGACTACGCAGGAAGTAGTCTCGGCAGCGGCTTCGGAGGATCCGAGGAGCTGCGGCGGATTCTTCGGGGACGCGGCTCCGAGGAGGAAGGTGGTCATGTCGATAAAGGAGTTCGGCGGAGTCGGCGACGGGAAGACGTTGGAGACCGAAACGTTTCGGAGGGCGGTGAGCCACTTGAGGGGTTTCGGAGAGAGAGGCGGTTCGCAGCTGACCGTGCCTCGAGGGAGGTGGCTGACTGGGAGCTTCAATCTCACCAGTAATTTCACGCTTTTTCTTGAAGACGGTGCTGTGATTTTGGGATCTCAGGTGACTCAGAAAACGCTTATGAACTAGATTTTTCTCTCTTATTATTATTATTATTATTATTATTATTTCCGATTATTGACGAATTTTTTCGTTTGCTATTTGAAATTTTAGGAATTATAGTCATTTATGTCGAAATATAAGACAAGAGATTGTTCATAATTCATATCACTTTGCAGAAAATACAACAAAATAGATTGAAAATTGTGAAGCAGAGTTTTTTTTTTTTTTTTTTTTTTTTTTTTTTTTTTTTTTTTTTTGAAATTGTAATCTGAATATGATAATAGAAAATGACCCGCCACTGGTCTCCTATTATTAGGATTAATTGCATAATTATGCACCTAATTTTAATAACTTATCAATTATTGGAGAATTAGTTTTCGTTTGCTCTTTTGAGTAAAATAATTGTTGCATTACATTTATGCTCAGTTTTTGCCATTATATTTTCTCTTGTGTCCAAGTTACGATGAACCAAATGGGCGTTG
>CAMOHE010050917.1:18254-37135 GCA_946598075.1 Artocarpus hirsutus
TTTATTAAGCCCTAATAAATAATTTCATGTATTACTTCTAATTTTAATTAAATTAAGATATAAAATCAACGAGAGTGAGTTAGGCCACACCGGACCCCACACTATGCACACATATGATGCCGACATAAAATAAAATAAAAACCACAATCCAACAGGAAATAAATAGAGCCCTTAATATTACATGCCTTGGAGATAAGAATAGATAAGTTAAATGTCTCACGGTCCACGTGAGAATACCAATAGCATCTACTCGACAGCGTTCTGCAATTCACGTAGAGGGGGAAATGTTTAAAACAAATAGTATAATCGTAAGCGAAAGGCTCAATAGGACTTGGATTTCAAGATCATTGATTTTAGAATAAAACAAAATAAAATATAGGATAAATGAATTTTAAACACAATTTGAAAGAAATAATAAATTAAACAAATTCATACTTACCGGTCATCTTCTTGGAATTTTCTTAGATCATACACAATAGTCATGATGAATAACTAATTGGATTTTTACCTACCATTCATTATCTATGATTATCTTAAGTCATTTTCTATTATTGATTATGCGCAAAGCCTACAGAGTCACCACCATAATGGCCCAGTTAGGTTTTAAGACTTGCCTCCAAGGTCGCTCTTTACACAACCCTATCTGTGTATGTGACATCATACACTTATATATAAATCATTCCGAACACGGGTTTTGTGTTCGTTCGGCGTCCATTATCATTTAATTATATCATTCTTCGAGTATTCTTTTTACCGGGTTATCATGTTACATTCATTATTATTCATCCATTATCATGACTCATCATCATCATTCATTACCTTTATTCATTGTTACAGTTCATTATCGGCATTCATTATCATTATATCTAACATCTGTTGCAAAAAAATTAAAACAAGCAACTTGTTTTCTAAAAATGTTTCAAAAGTGTAGAATGGCCAAAACTCATTTTAAATCATGGCTTCCAAAAAAGAAGGGTCTAGAGTCTTACCTTGTTGTTTAGCACGATAGCACCAACTCCACTGTCCTAGTTCATTACACGTTAGCTCCTCTTAACCGTGATCAACCTAGTGGACTAGATTCTGTAATATCTAATTCAGAATATTCTACATTAGCATGTTATTCCATATGCCTTTGTGTATCTTTAAAGTCTATAAAATCATTTTACAAGGTCAAAATCCCTTTTTATCATTTAACAATGAAAAATAGTAAAAAACTACCATTTTTATGCAACTTAGTCTGCCTGCCAACCACCCAAGTCCCGCTTGCTGAACTGCTTGCGTTTGGCCTACCGATCATCTGAGTCCAGCCTATTGAAGTGTTTGAATCCGACCTACTGAAGTGTGATTTCGGCCTGTCGATTTGTTTAAATTCAGCCTACCGAAGTGTGATTTCGGCCTATCGATTTGTTTGAATTTGGCCTGCCAAAGAATGAATTCGGCCTATCGATCTATCAAAATTTAAAAAATTCTAGATTTCCAGTCTTGGCCAACCCAAGCTCAAAAGCTCGATTTTAACCTGTTTAATGCAAATCGAAACCCAAAGAACATGCAAAAAGCACTAGAAAACAACTCTAAACCCTTTAGAAACAAAATCTCCAAGTTTAAACACAATTTCACAATTTATTTCAAAAATTGAAAAAAAATACAAAAACTTAGTTTAATTCGGTTTTTAACTCAAACAAGCTTAGATTCATGGTAAAACACATTCTACAATCTCAGATTAAACGTTATTTAAGCTCATTAAGCCTCGGATTGTAGCGTACATGAAGATTTTGACAATTTCAAAGCAAAAATTGGAAACTTTGAAGAAAGAGAGAGAGCTAACCTCAGCTTAAGAATTTTGGAAAGAAATTCAGTCCATGCAGCTTAATTTCTTAACCCATGATCAACTAGAAATGGAGCTGCTCTTCTTGTGGAGAGAGAGAGAGAGAGAGATAGAGACGGGAAAGAGGGAGGGAAAATGAGAGTGTAAGGAAAGGGAGAGTGTAAGGCAGATTTTTATAATTATAAGGGGTGGTTTTTTTTAGATGGAAACTGTGTTCTGTAGCATACAGTTTCTAATCTAATTTTGATCAAATTTGTTAAAACATATCAAATGCTAAAAATAAGTCAAAAGCAAAATGTCAAAGTTTAAGACAGATGAAACAAATAATTAAAAATGTGTTTGATTAAGATAATATCACAAAGTGATTAAATTATACTTAAATTTAAAATTAGGCACACTAATCCATTAAATTACACACTAATCATACTTAATTAACTTTTGGACATCATAACTAGACTACAATCCAATTTGTCCATGTTAGATGGTTTTTTTATGATTAATTGATTATGCGTTCTTAATTTAATCTCATCTTGGTTTACAAGATGTCACTAATGGCGGAGCCATATTAGGCTCAAGAAAAGCAGTTTTTCTGATGTAAGTATAACATCTTCTTCTTGCAAGTGACGTCATATCCTTTTTTTTGGAAAAATCACAACAATTGTCCTTTTGCTCAAAGTATTTTTGATAAATAATTAAAGATTGCATTAACTGTTTTATCCCAATAAAAAAATCATATCAACACACGTGAAATTCCAAATTTAATAATATTTTAAGAATGTTTTTATAGGGATACAATTCCTTCTGTTCTATTCTAAGCCCTTTGTGGTTTGTCTCTCTCTCTCTTTTTTAAACCTATTGGTATTTGTTATTTTCCTCCCAAATATACCGAGAATTCTTATCAATTTTTTTTGGTTTAATCACGTAATTTATTTTTGTTTTACACTATAAGATGGGAGAATATAGGTCAAGCACATTAGAGAGTCCTCCTGCGTGAGACTCCTTTCTGATGCATTTCATGGAGTTTTCATACTAAACGACGTTGTTTCGTTTTCTTTTTTGGCCTAAATCTGACATCAACTGTCTTTTACTCGAAGTATTTCCAAAACTAGAAAAAAAAAAAGGCCAAAACTCACAAGAAATTCTCAATTTATTCCCTTTTTTTTACGAAATGTATTTTTTATAGGGACACAAAACTCCCTGCTTATCTATATCAAATTCAAATGAATTTGCGGACGTGATCAACGGCGAAAATGCCGACAAAAGTATGTTACTCACTTCCTAGGTTTACACGTGGCAGGATCTTAGACAAAACAAATACAACTGTACTCCACAAACAACCAAACAGACAAGAAAACAAATAGGTATGTCCTGTCCGCACAATTTATTTAGCCGTCAATCGTCTGCAACACTTCACATATCTCATTTAAATATATCCAATAAAGATTTTCCACGTGTACGCCCTGACGATTGGATGAAATTCTTCTGGTTACTCTATCTTATTCGACTACAATTGCACGCACCAGATCTACGCTGGACACCACACCACCCAAAAAACCGGGTCGAGATTTGTTTCCGGAACTTTCGGTTTCGGATCCGGCCCACGCTTTCACAGAGAATTGACCGAAACGCCCCATGAGATTCTAACGCGTACTGACATGCGCACTGCACACCAAACAACCAGGTGACAATAATCGTGTTACGTTTACAGGACGGTATGTTTAATTCGAATATAAACATTACACGATTAATAAACGTGTCAAAAATGTCAACACGAACACGACATGTCTATGACACGCGTAACACGGCACGATTATTAAACGTGTCGTAACGGGTTGACACGATGACAACACGCATATGACTCAATTAACTAAAAATTAAAAAAAATTCAAAAAATTTTAAAAAAATTTAAATTTTTTTTTAAAAAAAAAACAATAAAGAAAATTAACAAAAACACAATATCTAATTAATAATAACCTACTATAAATATTTCAAATATTTTTATTTTTAAGTTTAAATGTGTTATAAACAAGACGTGTTTAATATATTAGTATGAATCTAGTCCGTTTATTTTTGTGTTATTCGTGTGTCTAATTTGCCGGCCCTACCTTTGACCTTATATCACGCCTTCAACTTCGCTTCCTTCACGTAACTCACCCACGCACACTTTCTCCATGAACCAGGACCAACCTAACTATCTATATATACATATATATATAGCCACGCCATATTCCTCAAAAGTGCGCCGCTCTGTCAAGACTGTGCGCGGTACGCCACCTTCACACACTGTTCCATTCCAGAATATCCCTGGGAATTTATTTGTTTGTTCTTTTTTTTTTGAAAAATTTCGCCGGAGAATTCCATGCATGTCGGCGAAAATGGATTCCGAGAAGTCAATCTCAATCTACGGCCCAATCGAAGGAAACTTCGTCAGGCAACAGCAGACTGCATCGGCGGCGGCGACGCTCCTCCTCCTCTTCGCCTTCGTCGCCGTCGCATCGCTGCAAATCTCGACGAGGACACCGTTCCCGAGGTGGAGTACGCAGGAAGTAGTCTGGGCAGCGGCTTCGGAGGATCCGAGGAGCTGCGGCGGATTCTTCGGGGACGCGGCTCCTAGGAGGAAGGTGGTCATGTCGATAAAGGAGTTCGGCGGAGTCGGCGACGGGAAGACGTCGGAGACCGAAACGTTTCGGAGGGCGGTGCGCCACTTGAAGGGTTTCGGAGAGAGAGGCGGTTCGCAGCTGAACGTGCCTCGAGGGAGGTGGCTGACTGGGAGCTTCAATCTCACCAGTAATTTCACGCTTTTTCTTGAAGACGGTGCTGTCATTTTGGGATCTCAGGTGACTCAGAAAACGCTTATGAAGTAGATTTTTCTCTCTTATTATTATTATTATTTTTTTTTTTTTTTCCGATTATTGACGAATTTTTTCGTTTGCTATTTGAAATTTTAGGAATTATAGTCATTTATGTCGAAATATAAGACAAGAGATTGTTCATAATTCATATCACTTTGCAGAAAATACAACAAAATAGATTGAAAATTGTGAATTAGAGTTTTTTTTTTTTTTTGAAAAAATTGTGATCTGAATATGATAATAGAAAATGACCCACCACTGGTCTCCTATTATTAGGATTAATTACATAATTATGCACCTAATTTTAATAACTTATCAATTATTGGAGAATTAGTTTTCGTTTGCTCTTTGAGTAAAATAATTGTTGCATTACATTTATGCTCAGTTTTTGCTATTATATTTTCTCTTGTGTCCAAGTTACGATGAACCAAATGGGCGTTGGGGATTATGAAATGTTGATTATAGTTGTATGGTTAGTGTTTGATGGAGATGTCGAAATATACGGCAAGAAATGATCCGTCTCCCTATGCAGAAAATACAACCACGTAGAATGAAAATTCTGTACAAAGTTACTTCTAATTTTTTTTGAATAATTCTGTAATGTGAAACTGGCAATAGAAAATGACACAGTTCCTGTGGTGGTTGTTATTATTATTATTATCCTTTTTTTTTTTTTTTTTGCTCTTTGAATTATTCCTGAAGAAAAAACCCCAAGGTCCAAGAAAAAGAGGAAAGAAAAATTCTGCTCTGGCGTGCAGTTAGACGTTGCTCATTGTGGAGCTCGCGGGTTGGCACGCTGTTGTTTCTTTTCGAAGAAATTGGTAATAGAAAACCAAAAAACAAAAAAATGGATCCACAAAGTGGCCGTTTGCTCTACTAAAGAGGATACCCACCAAACAAATTTGATTAAACTTGGGATACTTTTGATGCCCACTATTGCATTTTGAAGATTATAATTAGTGGATGTGCATCCACTTTTTTCTTTTGTTTCAAAGATCATAATAATAGTTATTATGTTACTTGTTTGACTTGAGCTGTGTTTTGGATTCATACTTGAATGGTTAGGAATTAGGATTCGATGCAAAAAGCATCTAATTAAAAGCATCTTTTAGTTCTTTGATGATTTATATTTATTTGTTTTGAAGGCATAATTAATTAGCGTTGATTTTAAAGTTAAATTCTTTTTCTTCCTTAATTAATAGGACCCAGAGGAGTGGCCTGTAATCGAGCCATTGCCATCCTATGGAAGAGGGAGAGAGAGATTAGGTGGGAGACATATAAGCCTTATTCATGGGGATGGTCTCGCAAATGTCGTTATTACAGGTACCACTATTCGAGATTCTTTTTTTGTTTAATTCTTTTATTTCTAATTTTTCATTTTACACGCTAGACAAAAGTCACTTGAGTATTTTGAAGACCATGAAGGGTGATATCAAAAATCTTTTATAATGGCAACAAGAATACAGTTTGTACTTGTTTTAAAAAACGAAAGAAATACAGTTTGTAAACATTAATTTCTTTTTTTTTTATTTGGTCGGTGCAATCTGTAAGCCATGTATATCCGACTTATGTTTTGTTTAATTAATTTATGAATTTTTCGTTGATGAGTTCAATAGAGAGTTGGTGTCCTAGATCAGTAATTTATGGCATTTTGCAGGGCAGAATGGGACAATTGATGCTCAAGGGAAAATGTGGTGGGAACTATGGTGGAATAGAACATTGAATCACACCAGAGGTCATCTACTTGAGCTAATGAACTCTCACAACATTCTCATCTCCAACCTCACATTCCTCAACTCCCCCTTTTGGACCATCCATCCTGTTTATTGCAGGTGTGTCATCCGTGCCTAGTGTCCCTATTTCCTTTTCTCTTTCATGTCTACGTAACGTGTATAAAAACTAAGAGTTATTAACATTAATGACCACTAAACTTAGGATGTGTCTCACTTTAAAAATCATCAATTTACTCCCTTAACTTTAAAAACTCTCCATTTTGCTCCTGAATTTTAAAAATCACCATTTTACTATTGAACTTTCAAAACTCCTTATTTTGTCTCCTAAATTTTCATTTTTTCGTTCAAATAAACCGAATTAAACCTATGTGATTCGCACATAGATCATCTGTAAGAGTAAAAACTCTTAAGTTTTGTTTCATGTAAACAGTGTCACTTGATGCCTTTCTTTTTTTATCTGAACTCTCATTTAAGAAGGATTTACCTGTACATTTTTTTTTTCATTTTTAATGCATAACTCATTTAATAAGTCGATATTATTTGCTGATATCTAAATTTGAATTCTAAAGAAAATGAATTACACATTAAAGATGAGGATATATAGGCGAATAATATCGAGAATAAATATACATGTAGACCCTTCTTAAATGAGAACAGATTAAAAAACATTAAATGTGAGTGTAAACGTAAAACAAGACCTGAAAGCAATAAAATCTTATTTTTTCCCTTATAAGTGACCTATGTACAAATCAGATGGGCTTAATTTTGTTTATTTGAATGAAAAATCAAAAAATAAGTGTTAAAATAAGGATCTTTGAAACAAGAGTAAGACGGTAATTTTTAAATTCAACAGGTGAAGTAAGAAGCTTTGAAAATTCAGTGAATAAGATAGTGATTTTTAAAGTTTACGGGATAAACTGAGAGAAACCCTAAAGTTTAGGGGTTATTACTGTTAATAAAACAAAAACTAAATTAAAATTGCAAGATTTTTTTTTTTTTTGAAATGCTTGTCAATTATTGTTTTTGTTTATTAGTCTAGTCTTTCATGAAAAGGTTAGAAGAGGAAAATGAAAACAACGGCCACACTCACGCATATATTTGTGGAACCATGAGGAGGATTTTGGGTCTAGTTAGCAAGCTTAACGTTTGCAAAATGCAGAACGCTGAAGCAAGAGATTTCCTTTTATCATGAATTGCAATATAATTACCTCACTTTGAAATCCATTATTTTATTTTTATTTTTTTATAGGTAAAGTCAGTTGTAGATTTTGTTACCGTTAGAAGTTACAAATAATCATTGAGCAATTCTCACTCGAGTTAGATAGAAGTTCTTTTTTCAAATCCACAAATGTGTCGGAGTGCTTCTATTTTTCGATTCATTTCATATCATCAAACCAAGTGTTATCTCTTTGATTTCAAAAGCCGCAACAAATGCTTCTTAGTACATCAAGAGACTAGACAGTTGAACCATAGATTCATCTCTTAGTGTTGGATCTTCGAACATGTCCCCATGGCTTGGCTTTTTAATATCCTAGATAACCAGCAGCTTCACTTCCTTTTTTCTTGTTTGCATCAATAAATTCTAATCCTTTGTCTGTTGGCTTCAGTAACGTTGTCATAAAAAATATGACAATTTTGGCTCCCCTTAATGCTCCAAATACTGATGGTATAGATCCAGGTATATGCTGTTCCATATCACTCTCTTTAGAGATGTTACTTTCAAGCATTGTCTATGCCAAATGCCAAACTTAGGTAAAACGTTTGTCTCATCATTCCAATGATAATGCAGATTCAAGCACCAATGTCTGCATTGAAGACTGTTACATTGAGAGCGGGGATGATCTTGTCGCGGTGAAGAGTGGTTGGGACCAGTATGGAATCAACATGGCTCGACCAAGCTCAAACATTATAATTAGGAACGTCTCAGGTACAACTCCAACCTGCTCTGGAGTTGGAATAGGAAGTGAGATGTCTGGTGGGATTTCAAACGTTACCATCGAGGATATGCACATCTGGAATTCAGCAGCTGGGGTGCGTATAAAATCGGACAAGGGTAGAGGGGGTTACATAACAAACATTAGTATGAGCAACATTCAAATGGAGAGAGTCAAGATCCCAATAAGATTCAGTAGTGGGTCCAATGACCACCCCGACGAAGGATGGGATCCCAATGCCGTTCCTAAAGTGAAAGGTATTTTTATCAGCAATGTGATGAGCATAAATTCAATGAAAGCCCCCGAATTGAAGGGCATTGAGGGTGCATCATTTGAAGAAATTTGCTTCAAAAACTTCACGGTACTCGGTTTAGGCCAATCTGCAGCATGGCACTGTGAGTTAGTTTCTGGTTATGCCAATGGGGTGTTTCCAACGCCCTGTCCCGAGTTGCAAAATGGTGGCTCTTCGCGCTGGTGTACATAGCATTGAGCATGTGAGCCTGTGGATTGATTCAGAAATGATTTTTTGCTTGGAATTTGGAGATTTACTCTTGATTTGTGCCGCAGCAACCATGTTGGATGCGAAACACCACCAAAATGAGCATGGTTGGCGTTGGCTTGCATCTAATTGAACTAACAAGCTCGTTATACGGTTTTGGAGGGGAGAGGTGCAATTCATTGGTGCACTTGGACTGGTTTCTTCATGTCTTATCTGTTGATTTCAAGAACTTGTTGGTAGGTTATGTTTTTTCGAGCATCTTTCGATGAGACTTTTTGAGGGGTTAATTACTGGTTCTATTCCATACATAGGTCTCATTCCAGTACAGAACTACAAATGGGGTGTCCTCTTTTTTTTTTTTCCAGCCCCAACAGGAAGAGAGAGATGATCATGTATAGAGGCTTCACATTAAAGATTACAATATTGAATAATACTCCTCATTTATCTCATTGCTGAAACTCGCATCATTAACAGAAAGACAACCGTTTCTATCAGTTTTGTTCCCGACTCTGGAGATGTCATCATGTCTGACTTTGGGATGGGATTCTGCGTGGCTTACAAGAAGCGAAATACAATTCATAAAGACTTGCAAATTCGTTTGATTATTTGGAGTTTCTAATAATATATTAGAGGTTGAAAACATCTATAATCTTACGTGACAACCAAATGATGAATTCATTTGACTATATGCAATACAAAATGGTTGATTCTTTGTTAGTTTTGCATGTACAAACCATTTAGTTGGGACTCGCAAGAAAACCATCCAGATTATGCTCATTACCCAAGACGCAAACAATTTCCTTTTTTAGTTTTTGATTTTTTTTTCTTCTTTTTTTCAGTAATCAATTGCTAAACACAGTGCCTTAAAAAAAAAAAATAATTAAACACAATAGTTCACTTTACCACATGTATAAAAAGAGAGAATTAGGGTCGAGTACTAACTTCTTTTTCTGTCCAATCTTTATTGTGAAGTCTAAGAACTCAAAAGAAATAAGGAGAAAAAAATGGAGAACAGATATGAAGGGAAGATTAGAAGCGAAGGGGACATAAAGTTTGTTTCATAGAAAATTTAAATACATGGAGGGGGAGATGAAAAGAGCTGTTTGGCCATTTTCTTCACCATTTCCAGAATACATTAGAACCACACTTGAATTTGTCCTTTCCTTCGCACTCCAACTCCAAATCATCAGTAATAAATGGCACTTTCTGCATCCCACCAGAACCAATATCAAATTAAACCTCAAAAATATAAAAAATAAGAAAAAAAATTATACACTCCAATTCCGCATTAAAAAGGAAAAAGTATTACCTTTTGTTTAGCAAGATCTTGGCAGCCAGTAAAGTTCTCAGGGAACTTGCATGTGCCAAATTCAACAGTGTAAGCTCTAGCAAAGTTTGCACCACTAGTTGCCAACCTCTTCTTGTCATTCAATTCCTAGTTATCACAAAACAAACCAAATTTATTACCATGTGAATTTTCACGGAATAATAGAGAACCCCAAAAATAGACATTTTGTTTCAAAAACTATTACATAGGAAAAGAAAACCAAGATTCAAAGTTAGAATCAAAGTTTACCTTGTTAGCCTTGCTCTTCTCAAGGTATTCCTCAATGACACCAGCATTGGCAGAGGAGTTGGAGGCAGCAGAAGCAGCGGTGGTGAAGAGGGTGGCTGCGAGGCAGAGCATCGCCGCCCTTCGGCCGTCGGTCTTTCGGTTGGAAACTTTGGCCTGCTGCTGAGCCCTGATCACAGGCATCTTTTGGGCAGCCATAACTGATGGGCATGCAGAGGTGACCTTGTAGCTGAGCTCAGTCATCCCAGTCCCTGAGATGGCGTAGTTACAGGCCAAAACACTAGAGTTCATGGCTGCCATTTGCCTGCGCTTGTAGTTTGTTTGTTCAGAAAAATTTACTCACTCTATTTTGTTGTTAGTGTTTATTGTGCGGATTTTTTTTTCTTTTATCTATTTATTTATTTTTGATAAGGAGTGTGATTGTGATGATGAGTTGTAATGAAATATTGTGGTGGGGGTGCGGATAAGGTGAGACTGCCTCACTCCTATTGGCAAACATTTCTGATTTCTCTTGCATTGCTACTAGTTTGTTGCTCTGAGTTTTTGTGGTTGGCTTGTCTCTTGGACCCGCTTTCGGAATCAAATTTTGGCAAGTCTTATTTATTTCCCTAGTGTGAAAACAACATTTCACTACCTAGACTAAAACTTATAGCAAGCTACAGTTTTTGTCCTCTAAAAAGAGAAAAATATTCAAATTTACTATGTATTATTCTAAAAAGAAGAGAAAAGAGAAGAAAAATTTATTGGGTGCCGGAAGTAATACCACAGTTTGTGGCTAATAATATAAAGTAATTTTAAATTGTATTACAAGGGAAAAATATTTCAACATAAGTGGTAATGTGATGAATTTCAATTTTTGCTTTTATAGCAAACATAACGACATTAATTTTGTCACCATGGTGTAAAGTTTAAAAAAAAAAAAAACCCAGTGCACCAAGCTTTCAAAATATCACACCATATCTCTCTCTTGCACAAAATCTTTTATTTCTTTCAAAAGATTACACCATTATTTATTTATTTATTCATTTATACCTTTGCTCAAGGCTAGGGAGTAAAGATATCTTTAGAAATCCTAAAAAAAGAAAATAATTTGGATTCCCTCTTCAATCAACTGAATGGACATCCCCGTGGTTCCACTGAGCACGCGGGTCAAAAAATTGTTGAACATTAGATATCTCAGAATTGTTAATCAAAACTCACCAGGTTCACCTCTGTGTCATGCGGCTTACAGATTCAAAATTGGTTTTGCTACAACGATTTCTCTCATAAAATTTAAATTGATAGAGAGTTTTCCGTTCAAATAAGCAATTTGAATCAGCAATTCAAACATCACAATTGGAGATCCTGCCAACCTAAAAAGCTTCAACTACTTGCAGTGAAAAATCATATCTATCTTATATGTTTTGATGGACCCAAAAAAAAAAAATCCTCATAAACCAATATTTTCTACAGATATAGATGAGGAGGGAAAAAGGAACTTTTTAAGCAACAAAATTGAAATTGACAAGAGTTATGTCCAACGAGTTACTTGGCCTACCAACGAAAATGCATTTTTTTTAATTGAACCCTATAACATTTTGTAATATATGTCTATAAATGCAGTTTAGATCATAGATTTAGAAACACCTTCTGTCATGGTATAAAAAAGGATCTTGGACGGAAATGGAAAACCAATTTTAAGAATTTCCCAAAACTGTTTTAGTAATTCACTAATCAAGTGAAGTTCAGGTTTATATACATTTCTCAGGAACATGAAGATCATGAAACCATCAGGACCAAAATAAACTAATTGCTATCAGATTCCTTTTGAAATGAATAATATATAGAAAAGGCCTCGGGAAAATACAATACAAACAAAATAGCAATATAATAAATAAATACAACCACAAATGGGTAAGAAATTGAGTGATGGTCAAATACTTGAAATGCCTTCTCCAGAAAGGACAATCTTTGGTTTAATCATATCATCTTTCAAAATCCTGTCCGTCCTGGATCATCGTCATCAGGCAACAAATTACTTTTCGATGTCCAGTTTGCTATAATCCTCGTGAATATGACATATACTTCAGGCTCTGGGAAATTTTGCGCCACCACTGCCGTCGGAGTTAGGATAATCTTAGTGACTGATTTGAAAGAGAAAGCCGCATGAATCTGATAGCGGTTTGCATTGTCAGAATGACCAATTATCTTAACCGTGACAATCTTTTACGTTTTTGGTTCTTTGCCGTGGGATTCCATGTACCATTAGAACCAGACGTAAGAGCGGCAATAGTTGATCGCTTGCCCACATGTGTTCTGCCTTTCTTAGAGACCCATCTCAATGGAAGATCATTAACTATCGTTCCAATCTCTTTGGAACCATTGAGGTCAACAAGTTTTTGAACTCGATCAAGCATCTGATAAGTCCAAGCCATGGCCTGGTCCATTTCAACAGAATCATCCATCGGATTCTTCCACGGATGCATTAGTATCTCTTTTAATGACCGAAATGACATCGAAGGTTGAGAATCTTGTTTATTTTCGCAGATCATATTGACCTTGATAACATGCTTGCAAAGGTTTCCTTGCATTGACCATGCACAATCACAAAAAGCAAATTCAGACCCAGGGTTCCACACTAGATGCGAAAAACTGCTATCTTTTTGGCTTAGAACCTTTGCAAAGAGACGTGCATTTTCATCCAAGGAAACAGCAGAATCGGGAAGTTGCAATGCCCCGTGCCAAGATGTAGAAGCAACATACTCCTCCTTAATGTTTTGAAAGGAGTGAGACTCATCTGCATAGCGATCAAGCCAGTAACTCGAATGCAACTCGGTCGTGAGCTTTTATACTAACTGAACGAATTGTTATGATATATTTTTAAAGGATAAACTATACAGCCTATATATAGATTACAAAAATAGTCTACCTATGAGCTATTTATGGTAACAAATTATATAGCACTAATTACACAAATTAAGGCCTAATTACAAAATTTTTTCAGCTTGCATTGACTTGAGAAATTAGGGAACAAATCATGCAAATTTGTCAACTTTCCAGCTTGCATTGACTCGGGAAATTAGGGAACAAATTCCCTTAAAATCCAAGTTTACAAATCATACAGAGTTGTCAACACCCCTCCTCAAGTTGGTGAGTGGATGTTTTACATTCCTAACTTGTTGGTGATGCTTTGAAATGCGGTGATAGCTAGACCCTTGGTCAGGATGTCTGCCAGTTGCCTGTTTGTAGAAACATAGGGAGTGCAAATTAGACCACTTTCGAGTTTTTCCTTGATGAAATGTCGGTCGATTTCCACATGCTTAGTTCGGTCATGTTGGACCGGATTATGTGCAATGCTGATGGCAGACTTGTTGTCACAGTATAGCTTCATTGGTCCTTCCCACTTGATCCCCAAATCACTAAGGACAATTTTTATCCAAAGTAATTCACATATGCCTTGAGCCATTGCATGGAATTCAGCCTCTGCACTTGATCTAGAGACTACTGTTTGCTTCTTGCTTCTCTAAGTTATTAGGTTTCCTCCTAGGAAAGTGCAGTAGCCTGTGGTAGATCTTCTATCAATGATTGATCCTGCCCAAGCTGCATTTGTATATGCTTCTAAGTCAAGTCTGTTATTTCTCTTGAATATGATTCCTTTTCCTGGAGTGGCCTTCAAGTACTAGAGAGTCTTGTATGCAGCTTCTAGGTGGGTTTCACGTGGAGCGTGCATGAACTGACTTAGAACACTCACAGCATAAGCAATGTCTGGCCTGGTATGTGACGGATAGATGAGTTTACCAATCAGTCTTTGGTACCTCCCTTTATCCACTTCTGGACTATCAATGCCTTCTCCTAACTTGTGAGTGTAGTCAATAGGAACTTCAGATGGCTTGCATCCGAGCGTGCCAGTTTCTTTGAGTAGATCCAGAATATATTTTTGCTGAGAGATGAAAATCTCAAGCTTTGAGTGAGCGACTTTTATTCCTAGGAAATACTTAAGCTTTCCTAGGTCTTTTACTTTTAACTCCCTTGAGAGATGAGTCTTCAGCTTCTCAATTTCTCCTGTGTCATTACCTATCACAATTATGTCATCGACGTACATAATTAGAGTAGTGACTTTCCCAGCTGTTGATCTTTTGACAAAAAAAGTGTGATCTCCTTGAGATTGTTTATACTTTATTTTCTCCATGGCTTTTGTAAATCTTCTAAACCATGCTCTTGGGGACTGCTTTAAGCCATATAAAGTCTTTTTTAGCCTGCAAACATGGTTAGTTCCAAAGCTTTGGTTGAATCCAGGTGGGGCCTCCATGTAGGCTTCCTCCTCCAGGTCCCCATGTAAAAAAGCATTCTTTACATCAAATTGCTGCAAAGTCCAGTTTAGATTAGCTGCTAGTGATAGCAAGATTCGAATGGTGTTTATTTTGGCTACAGGGGAAAATGTCTCCATGTAATCTACCCCATAGTTTGAGTGTAACCCTTGGCAACGAGCCTGGCCTTATATCTCTCAAGAGTCCCATCTGCATTATATTTAACTGTGAATACCCACTTACACCCAATCACTTTTTTCCCTTTAGGCAACTCCACAATTTCCCAAGTATTATTTTTCTCAAGTGCTCTCATTTCCTCAATCATGGCCTTTTTCCACTCCCCATTCCCAAGTGCTTCTTGAAGAGTTTTTGGAATCTCAATGGTGTTTAATTTGCTGAGAAAGGTTCTATGGGACAGGGAGAAATGGTTGTATAAAATGAAGTTGGCTATGGGGTGTTGGGTACATTTTTGTGTTCCTTTCCTTAAAGCAATAGGAATATAAAGATCATGAATCTCAGGTAGTGAAGAAGAGTTGAATTCATTACCTGGATTTGATTCAGATGATTGGTTTTGCACGGGTTCAGGATTTGGCCTTCTCCTTGAGTACACTTGCAGTGGAACAGTGGACTGTGGACAAATTTCACTGGGCTCACAGGTAGGACTCGATTGATTTGGAAAAAAACCTTGAACAGGACTAGTTTCACAGAAAGGACTGGACGGGGTTGTTTCTCCTTGACTGGGTGGACTTGCTAGATGCTCATGATGAAGACTAAATTGGTTTGGTGTTGTAAGAACCGAACCTGATAGATCAAAATTAAGGAAATCAAGGTTGTCGTCAATCCTTATGTCCCTCGGAGGACAACTTGGATAATAAAAACTTTGGTTTTCAGCAAAAGTGACATCTTTAGATGCAAAAAATTTCTTTGAAGCTGGGTGATAACATTTATATTCCTTTTGTGTTGATGAGTATCCTAGGAAGATGCACTTGAGAGCTCTTGGATCGAGTTTGCTATTTTGGTTTTTTTGCGAGATATGGACATAGGCTGTGCAACCAAAGGTTTTTAATGGAAGTTGGGTTCTCTTAACTTCTGGAAAGTGAGTGGAGAGAACATCTATAGGTGACTTGTTTCCTAACACTCTACTGGGCAAACAATTAATCAAATATGTGGCTGTTAGAATGGCTTCTCCCTAGTAGAATTTAGGCACATTTTTTTCAAATAACAAGGCACGAGTGATGTCAAGAAGGTGACGATTTTTTCTCTTTGCAATCCCATTTTGCTAGGGGGTATCAACACAAGAGGACTCATGGATTATTCCTTTTTCTTGGAGGAGTGGTGACATGACTTGATTAAAATAGTTTCTCGCATTATCAGACCGAATTTTTTTAATACAAACACCAGTTTGAGTGAGAACCATTTTATGAAACATAGGAAAAATCATACTCATATCAGATTTGTTTTTCATCAAAAACAACCAAGTAGTCCTTGAAAAATCATCTATGAATGAAACAAACCAGCGAGCCCCATTAATGTTTGAAATTTTAGAGGGTCCCCACACATCAGTATGAATTAAAGAGAAAGGTAAAGATGTTATTGAATTGCTTAAAGGATATGAAACTCTATGGTGTTTTACCATTTGACACACCTCACAATTGAAATTTTTAACATCAATCTTATGGAATAACAAAGGAAAGATAGTTTTTAACAAAGAAAAAGATGGATGACCCATTCTAATATGATGTAGCCAAATTTGAGCCTTTCGAGCAGAGTGGGTTTCTGACACATATGACTACGAGATGTAACTGATTTCAGCATTGCCACCACTAGTGTCCAAGTAGTAAAGCCCTTCCCGTTCCTTAGCACACCCAATCATCTTCCCCGTTTCCTGGTCCTGAATTTCATAATACATGGGATAAAAAATCACTTTACAATTCAGGTTAGAGGTAAGTTTTTGAATTGATAATAAATTTATGGACAATTTGGGAACATGAAGAACGGATTTTAAGGAAAGAAAAGGCATGAGATTTGTGGTTCCTTTTCTAGCAATGGTAGCTAAGGTCCATCGGTGACTTTTATTTTTTTTTTGCTGCCAGAACACGGTGTATAAGATGAAAAAACATTGGAAGAATTAGTCATATGGTTAGTGGCTCCTGAGTCAACTACCTAGATTCCAAGAAAACTGTTCTTCGAATTACTTGAGGAATAAGTTAAGGAAAACTTACCTGATTGGGCAACAGAGCATGAACCTACTAATTTTTCAATTGCAGTAAGGAAGCTTCGGAGTTTTTCAATCTCTTCCTTGTTCAGTCCATTCACTTCGGCATTAGTGGCGTCTTCTTCGGTGCAAGCGATGTTGGCGACTCGGTTATGCGTCAGAGACTGTTGCTGCTGGTTGTTTTGCTGCTGCTGGTTGTTTTTTCTCTGAAGTTTCCAGCAAATATCTTTGGTACAAAACAGATTCTCTCTACTGCTATTTGAAGGTTTGGTCATGTTCTTCGGAGCCCTTGGAGTCTCAGTTTTGGTACAATTTTTGATAGTTATTGCTGAGGCCATGGTGTTTAGCGCTATTACTTAATTCAGTGGTGTTTCAAGCATGACTCCCCTCCTTCTTCACTTCGAATGGTGGAAAAAACTTCACTCAGGCTCGATAGAGACTCTTTCCCAAGTATTTGGACACGTACTTGGTTGAATTCGACATTTAGTCCAGCTAGAAACTCGTAGACTCTTTCTCCTTCAACAAATCTTAGCATCGTAGCTGCGTCCTCATTGCACTTCATCTTAATATTTTGAAAGTAATCGAGTTCTAACCAAAGGCCTTTCACTTTATTATAGTAATCAGTGACGGAGTGTAACACCCCGAAGTTAATTAAATGTAATTAGAACATTAAATGGTGAATTAGTGTGCCATGATAAATGTTTTAAATTTAATTTGATTTCTTTGTGGAAACCTTGTGTTAATTATTTTGATGATTTTTAATTGTTCTAAATTTTTTTTTAATTGTTGATTTAAGTTTTAGTAAAACAATTTGATTTGAAAACAGAGTGTGGTTACACACAGTTTTATGCAACTACTTTTCTCTCTCTTTTTCTATTTATTTCACTTTCTCTCTCTTTCCTCTCACTTTCTCTCGCTCATTCTCTCTCTTCTCTCGTCTCTCTCGGTTCTCTCGTTCTCTCTCTCAATCTCTCAAAAATTTTTGAAAACAAATTTCGTTTTCAAGCTTCGGGCTAGGAGATCGAAAGCTCGGGAACAAGATTCAACGACAAAAATGACGTTTTCAAGCTTTGATTCGAGGTTAGATTTTAAAACTCAAAGTTTTTCTAATTTTCAAGATTTTCTTGCATTTTGAAATTTTAGAGTTTCTAAGTTTAGAAAAGCTTTAATCTAAGTTAGATGGACTTAGATTAGCTAGAATGTAAACTTCATTTCATCAAAAACGGATTAGAATCAAGATTTCTCATTTTTCCTCTATTTTCTCTATTTTCGGGTTTTTGAGAAAATCTTGTTTAAAACTTGTTTTAAATCACTAAAAAAGTGTTCTATTATGATTTTCTATTGTTTATGATGATTATCTATGCCTGGGAATTGAGAAAACAGGTTAGATTTGAAGATTTGAATTCGGGAATGCCGAGACCCGTGCGTGAAAATTTTTGGAAATTTTCCAGATCAGCAGGCCGAACTTCGTGTTTGGCAGGCCGGATTCAAGGGATCGGCAGGCCAAACCTGAAAATGTTCGGCCGACCGAACCTGTTCCTCCGGCAGGCCGAACTGTGCAGTCCGGCAGGCCGAACCAGGGGAATCGGCAGGCCGACCGAGCCAGGAGAAATTTTGTGATTTTCACCCGTTTTAAACTATTTTGAACCCTGATTCAAATTCCAACCTTGTACAATGATTTTATAAACTTAAATGGCACACTAGGACACCATGAGATGATTTAGTATCATAGGATACCTCGGGTTAGATGCTAATGAGCTAAGTTACTATGCATTTAGGATTTATACGTGGATCCGCGGAGCTAACGTATAGCGGACCGGGATTACGGTGTGAGGCACTAGTACGAGTATTGAGGTAGGACTTCTACCCCTTCTTTGATAGCCATTTTTAAATACTTTGGCCTCAAATGGACTTTTACGAAAATGTTTTCAAATGACTTGTTGATAAAGGATTTTCATTATCTG